>VMBQ01003342.1:19585-55342 GCA_007657795.1 Dreissena rostriformis
GAATGTTTGACCTAGGTGTGCCCCAGGGTTGGTAATGGGGCCATGCATAGTCGAGATTGACCGTATTGTCATAGAGAAGTTCAGTATCAATTAGAAGTGAATTGGTGTAGAAATGAAGAAGTTATAGTAAAAGACAATTTTGGGTGGGTGTGACCTATGTGGGCAGGGCGCCCCAGGGTTGGTAATGGGGCCATGCATAGTTGAGATTGACCGTATTGTCATAAGAGAAGTTCAGTATCAATTTGAAGTGAATCGGTGTAGAAATGAAGAAATTATAGTAAAAGGCAGTTTTGGGTGGGTGTGGTCTATGTGGGCGGGGCCCCAGGGTTGGTAATGGGGCCATGCATAGTTGAGATTGACCGTATTGTCATAAGAGAGGTTCAGTATCAATTTGAAGTGAATCGGTGTAGAAATGAAGAAATTATAGTAAAAGGCAATTTTGGGTGGGTGTGGTCTTTGTGGGTGGGGGGGGTGCCCCAGGGTTAGTAATGGGGCCATGCATAGTTGAGATTGACCGTATTGTCATAAGAGAAGTTCAGTGTCAAACATTCGGCGTGGGGATATGTGTCGGCCTCTGCCCCGCCATTTCTAGTTTCAATTAAAGTAATAATTTAAATGTTGAAAACCTGGTGTTCCATGCTTTGCGATATTTTTTGTTTCTGCCATTTTTAAATTAAATATTAACAGTGGTTGAAACTAGCACAAGTCTGCAAATTGAGCTTGTTTTATTCTCAAGTAATACTATAATTAAACCCCCCATTCTGAGGTTCAGGGTTATGTAAACTGAAATCACCATGATCTGTCTGTCCTTCTAAATGTATGTCCGTAGAAACAAACTTGTCCTAAACTTTTTAATCATTGTGTGATTTGTTTTTCATGCTTTCTAAAAATCACTTAAGTTATGCCTCCTTTTCAACTTTATTCTATAAAATCATGCTTCATATTAATACCTGTGGTGAGTGAGGGGGTATTTTTTTTGTCACTATTGTGTGACAAATTGCAGTATAAGAATTTAGGTACGCTAAATTGAACTTCACATGTTAATGACTGCACTGCTTATTTTTTTAGCGAGGTGCTTCCATTTTTCCTGTTCTTGATTGACCTAACAAAGGCCAGTACGCTGGCAGTGTTTGCGCTGAGTTCCACGAGCCGTGAGGAGATCCAATACAACATCGGCATGGGTCTCGAGCTTCTGGGCCCTGCAATTACACTTGACGCAGTCGTAGAGACTCTGGCTATAGGGCTGGGAACCATCTCAGGTAGGTACAAGTGGGAAATAAGGGATGCTTGTACCGAGCTATGATCCAATTAGCCTAACCTCGCAAGCCCGGAACTGACACATTGTTAAATAGGATTGCTTAGATTATTTCATGCAGGCGGGGTTTAAGCATTTCGTAGTCAAATATAATAATATAAGAAATCGAGCTTGCTAGGTTGAACTGCTTATTTTAATGACTATCTGGATAACACTTACACCTGAAAGGTGGGTAAATCACCCTGATAATAGCATCAAAATATTTAATGATGCCCATCTAAAGTTTTGAAGCTTTAGTAAACATAAGTTTGAATTCTCTGCTTTGTATTGGGAATCATCTTCTTACTTTTTTTCGGAAACCCCCAAGTATACAAGGTAATACAATGAGGTCTATATTGCAAGGCTAAGAAAATTAAGTTGTTGTGGTTATGGTGCTTAGAAAAAGAACTTATCTTTATTCCATTCTTACCTCAGCACTTCTGCCTTTCTTTTGCAAATAAACTCAAGAAAATACACACAGTGACACAAAAATGAGAAAATCTTGAAACCACATCCCACAAAAACAACAATATTATTTAACTGCAAATAATTTCTGTATTTCATTTTGTGGAAATAAAGCAAAGTTTATTTCTTTAACATTGTTTACCGGTATTTGCAGGTGTGGACCAGTTGAATACCATGTGCAGTTTTGGCTGCCTGTCAGTGGTGGCCAACTATGTAGCTTTCATGACCTTCTACCCAGCCTGCCTTGCACTCGTGCTGGAGGTATACATTGTTAATGCATTTGTGTAAAGTGTCATCCCAGATTAGCCTGTGCAGTTCCCACAGGCGAATCTGGGACAACACTTTCCGCTTATAAAGATTTTTTTCGTTGAAAGGGAGTTTCTTTTTTATAACTATCCAGTCTAAGCGGAAAATGTTGTCCCTGGTTAGCCTGTACGGACTGCACAGGCTAATCTGGGAAAACGCTTTTCCCACATGCATTAAGCCCAGTTTTTCCAGAGTGCCATTCTTTTGGATTGTTTGCTTCTTTAAACAATATAAATTGTTCGTAACTTCAAACATTGTGTACTGTCCTGCACACCAAAGTTGTAAGGCTGGTATACTGGTTTCAGGTTGTCCTTCTAACCCTCAGGACCTCAGAATTTTTTTAAACTATTAGAGGTTATCAATTCAAACTTCACAAGCTGATAGATCTTATTGCACAAAAGTCCAGTGCACAAGACACATAACTATTGCTTTGATATTTTTAGAGTTATTGCTCTTCAATTTTTAATTACGCCCCCACAGAGTGGGAGGTGTTAAGAAGTTCTCCTACATCTGTTCTATCTTGTGTTGTTAAAGATACTGGGTGGATCTCGCCAGGGCTCCAGATAATGATTTAGTCTATAGGTTATTTTACCCCCTGATATTATTGTTAAAGCTTATTTTACCCCTTAGTTTCAGCCATAAAGTGTATTTAGAAGATGGCCTGTTTAATCTAGAAATATTTTTATTTGTTATTAATACATGCAAACTGAATACATTTTAAATGATGATATGACAGACTTTCTTTAAAATATTCAACTTACACGTGTTGACATAATTAAATATACTTCCAGCAGGGGCCGCTGGTCGCATCTGAACGTCCCTTTTTTATGCCCCCGGTAGGATGGCATTTAGCAGTTGAACTGTCAGTTCGTCAGTCTGTGCGTCCGTCCGAAAAATTTAACATTGGCCATAACTTTTGCAATATTAGTTTAAACATATTTATTTTAGCTCAATTGCATCGGAAGCCTAAGGCTTATTGAAATGCTCTCGAGTCCGTTTCCTGGGACTAAGAACCAGTACTTGGTGTTTTTGGGGAAGATTGAAAGAACGCTCCCACAGTGGGGATCGAACCCACGACCTCCTGATCGCTAGGCGGACACCATATCCACTACACCACGGCGACCCTATATTTGCAATATTGAAGACAGCAACTCGATATTTGGCATGCATGTGTATCTCATGGAGCTGCAAATTTTGAGTGGTGAAAGGTCAAGGTCATCTTCAAGGTCTAAGGTCAGAAAACAAAATCCAAAGGAAGTAACAAGCTTTAAAGGGAGATAATTTCTATACCTGCAAAATGATAAATAGAAATTGTATTACAAAGTGCCGCAGTAGGGGGCATTGTGTTTCTGACAGACACATCTCTTGTTGATCCACAAACAAAATGGGCTGCCATTTTGATTGCAAGCTTCTTTAATCAACTTACTTTTGTTTCAAAGATTAACTTACACTAAAAACTCGAGTGGATTTTTGGTTTAACCGGTTACGCACTCTAATCGATTAAAACTACGTGCCAAGATTTGTATTGAATAATGTTACGTAATGGGCCGATTTTGTATGCGTTTCTTTAAGCTTTCAATGCGTAAATACGCAGATACACATCTTATCTGGAGCCCTGGATCTCGCTCAAAGTTTAAGAGTTGAATGACATGGTAAGGACCTTGTACTTCATTAATTATAATTGTTCATACTAATACTTATAGTACTCTGCCTTTTTAACGTTATTGCGCCATTTAGTTTGGCAGCAGATGGCATTTTTTCTGTTGTACTAAGTTTACTAATTAAAGTTTGTTATCTTATTAGCCACTTAACTTAAAAATTGTTGGTATTGACGTTATCACATTTGCCAACCTTGAATTGTTATGTCATTTACTTTCATTAATGTTTATCAATGATACCGAAGTCTGGTATCATTGCGTAGATATTTACATGTAGAATAATCCATATATTTATAAGTATTGACAGTATACAAATCACAAATTGAGATTTATTGATTTGCTATTAACCTTAATGTGGCGTGTTCTGAGAAAACTGGGCAAAATCTTGTGCGTAAATTGTCATCCCAGATTAGCCTGTGCAGTCCGCACAGGCTAATCAGGGACGACAATTTCCGCTTTTTTGGATTTTTTTTAAAAAATGATGTCTCTTCTTAGCGAAAATCCAGTTAAGGCGGAAAGTGTCGTCCCGGATTAAAATGTGAGGACTGCACAGGCTAATCTGGAATGACACTACGCTCAAGCATTTTGCCCAGTTTTCTCAGAACACGCCACAAATGACAACATGCTTTGGAAACAGCTGGCATACATGAGGCTGATGACCTCATTCAATTGATTTGTGTAGTAATTACCAATGTGACTCGTTTTATGTACAGAAACAGAACCCTGTTAAGTTAAAAAAAATAAAATCTGCCAGCGAAATGGATGGAAAATTAATACTTAAATTGCCTAATTGATCGAACACGCTGTTTTAACCTGATTTAATTGAGCAAAGTGCTTGTGGTTTCACACAACTAATCCCTTTTGTTTTTTCACTTGCCGATATTGCGATTTCGGAATGAAATTTAGGCAACTTTCCATCATTTTTTTTGCGGAATTTTGAAATTTTCCTCTATTGGGAAACCATTGCTGCATTTATATAATTTTTTAGAAATCAGTTGCTCATAAACATGCCAATATGTGTGTTGCATGATGCTTAAATTTGTAAAATTCTCTCACTCAGTTGTCTATGGACATTGGACGGTTCCCACATTCAGCGCGCGACTTCAGTCAAATGGTGGCGGAGATCAAGCTTGAACAAGGAGTCAACAAACCTAACCCTGTCATCCAGAGAGTAAAACTTATCATGGTTGGTCTCACAGCAATTTGACTTATGGACTTATTGGCACATGTTTATAAAGAAATTTGTAAGAAACTTCTTGGCAGAAAATATTTAACAGAAGTATTTTTAGCTTGGCTGTTTTCGAAGAAAACCCAAGCTATTGTCATAGCCCTCTCGTCTTCCACGTCGTGGTCGTGGTTGTCCGAAAACTTTAACATTGGCCATAACTTTTGCAATATTGAAGATAGCAACTTGATATTTGGCATGCATGTGTATCTCATGGAGCTGCATATTTTGAGTGGTCAAAGGTCAAAGTCAAGGTCAACTATCAAGGTCAAAGGTCAATGATGACCTTCAAGGTCAAAGGTCAAAAAAACAAAATCCAAGCACCCACAGCCAAGCGTTGACATCTGCTATATGGTGCTCTTGTTTTTAATATAGCCATTTGGAACATGTGGGTGTCAAATATGTGAGGAATTTCAGCATGGTGTACTTAACATGTTGTAAACACTGTTGATTTATTTCACTGCATCAAGAAACGCGTGGTTAGTGATCCCATGTAAGGCAGGCTAGCACGTATTAAGTTACGCTGGTTTACATGAAATAAATTGAAAGTGTTCATACCCTCATTGTGTTTTAAGGTCACCTACAGAAAGAAAATAACTTCCTGTTTACAAATGTATTTAATTTTATGTCAAGTATGCTTTAGTCAGAAATTTGAATATATTATATTATAAACAAAGTTTTTCTTATTTTATTCGTGTAGAGTGCAGGACTAGCTGTAGTTCATTTGCATAGTAGACTGGTTGCAAGGAAGGCAGTGCCAGATACAACCAGTCTATTTGAGGAGCACATGGAATACAGGGAACCAGAAATGTCACTTGTGCAGTTTTATTTGTACAGGTAAGATTGTGAAAATACAGGCTTGTTCAGGAAGTAGTTTCTAGGTTTAATGTTATATTGTTATTAATAGGCAAGACATTTTTGTTAGTGCAAATACTCATTCAAACAATTAACAGATGTAGCAGAAGATTCTATTTAGATCAACAGCCGGATCAATCACTGTTAAATTCTTCAAACAGTAACAGATGTAACAGCAGAATCCATTTAAATCAATAGCCCGATCAGTCACTGTTTAATCCTTCAAACAGTTACAGATGTATCAGAAGATTCCATTTAAATCAATAGCCGGATCAATCACTGTTAAATCCTTCAAACAGTTACAGATGGAACAGCAGATTCCATGTAAATCAATAGCTGAATCAATCACTGTTAAATCCTTCAAACAGTAACAGATGTAACAACAGATTCCATTCAAATCAATAGCTGAGGCACAAACTTATAAACTTAAAATTAATGTTTTTCAACTTAAAAGTGTAACTCATATGTGTACAAAACAAATAAGAAACAGCAAAATCTTGTTATAGCTTAAAATTTAACTAAGAATTTTGCAAATTCTTGTTCAGTCTTTATGCCCCCAGTAGAGTGGCATATAGCAGTTGAACTGTCAGTCTGTCTATCCGTCTGAAAACTTTCACACTGGCCATAACTTTTGCAATATTGAAGATAGCAACTTGATATTTGGCATGCATGTGTATCTCATGGAGCTGCACATTTTGAGTGGTGAACGGTTAAAGTCAAGTCATCCTTCAAGGTAAAAGGTCAAAAACAAAATCCAAGGGAAGTAACAAGATTTAAAGGGAGATAATTTCTATACCTGCCAAATGATAAATAGAAATTTTATTTCAAAGCGGCGCAGTAGGGGGAATTGTGTTTCTGACAAACACATCTCTTGTTTGTTCATCCAATATGTGAAAATGTCACTATTTTAGTGTCTGTCAAAGAACTTCCTAAATCAGCAGATTTTTTTTAAAGATACTTCTGCAGACTGCAAGTGACCAACTTATTTGTCTCATTAATCACTGTTCTGTTGTTTTGTGAGGAGGTATCCTTAATTACTATTAATTCGCGACCGGAAGTTTTTTATGGAGCAGAGAAGGCCATCTTAGAGAACAAAGCGAATGCTTGCAATATGAAGAAATATCTCAAATGCATTATTTTTTAGCATAGCTGGTAGCGCCATATTTGAACAATATTCCAGCAATATCATAACCATATGAATAACATAATTATTGGATTTTCAATTTAGTGGAATCTACCATAGTACATGTATCGCTGATCTTATCCCATTAAATTAATTTAAAAAAAAAAAACACTATTAATAATGTGCGTTACAGTAGAGCTTATTAATAACTGTATGTTACACTGCTTAAGATGTGCTTTACAGTAGAGCTTATTAATAACTGTATGTTACACTGTTTAAGATGTGCTTTACAGTAGAGCTTATGAATAACTGTATGTAACACTGTTTGAGTTGTGGGTTAATGTAGAGCTTATGAATAACTGTATGTTACACTGTTTGAGTTGTATGTTAATATAGAGCTTATGAATAACTGTATGTTACACTGTTCTAGATTTGCTTAACAGTAGAGCTTATTAATAACTGTATGTTACACTGTTTAAGATGTGTGTTAATGTAGAGATTATGAATAACTGTATGTTACACTGTTTAAGATGTGCTTTACAGTAGAGCTTATTAATAGCTGTCTGTTGGACTGTTTGACTTGTGCTTTAATGTAGAGATTATGAATGAGTGTCTGTTACACTGTTGAAGATGTACTTATGAATAAATGTCTATTTGACTGCGCACGATTTGTTCAAAATTAAAGCTTATGAATCAGATATTATATATTTAATGCCCCCGGAAGGGTGGCATATAGTGCTTGCACTGTCCGTCTGTCTGTCCGTCCGTCTGAAATTCTGTCACACTTTGCGTTTAGGTTTTGCGTTTAGGTTTCGAAAAATGTGGAAAAAGGGGGCATATGTCATACTGCGGTGACAAGCCTTGTTTTGTTTATAAATTATTTGCATTTATCCATTTGTTGCACAGATTGTTTGCAGTTCACGCTGACTATGGGCTCACCTTGCTGTTGGGGGTTGTACTCCTGGTGAAGTATGTGTTCATTGATCGCCATACTGACCTCCTGGACATACAACAGACCATTCTTATCCAGAAGTCCCTCAGTTCCAGCCCTGTAGCCACACAGACTGAGTTTGACGGAGGTAATTATAGTGTTCATTATGCATGTATATGACATACTTATACTTGTTTGTTAAAATAATCGTACTGCAGCTGACCAGGCATTACATTTAAAATCTTTGTATTTTCTTCTGGGCCTAATTTAGTAAAGTTTTAAAATATCTAATATGTACTGAACAATTTCTTCTGGAATGGTTACTTATGCTAATCTGTGGTTTATAGGGAAATATCAGTGCCTTAAAATGGAGAATTCACTGTTACAAATAGTGAACAATTACAGTAAAAATTATCAATATTTTTCACTGATTTATTGTTAAATGACATTGTTTTTTGATGTCAAGACTTATCATTCCATCAAAATTTGTCTGATGAACTCTTTAAAACGTTTATAAACAGTAAAAAAAAAGCATTCACTGAAAACAAAATGTGTTGGTTTTTGGTAGATTATCAATTTCTATTCAATCGTGATCATAGAAAAAATATATTTTACTGGAGGCTGCGATCACTTGTGAAATAAAATGGATAATTTACCGAAACTTACAAACAACTTGTATATCTTGTACTATTATACTGCTTCCTGGTAAGATGTTGCTGCCTATATAGTTTATTTGCTGTTTTAATTGAGTCTTTCAGATTTTTACCAGTTTACAAACTTTGTTCTTAGATAAAATCACATTTTTGTATTAAATGTATTCCCTATGTATAGAGGACAACCTTAGAACTTCATTTTCCATCGGAGATGAGAGTGATGAAGATTGCTTGCCAAGGGAGAGCACAACTGTCCAGACAAACACCATACCAGGGCTGTCTCCCTTACGTCGCCTTGTCAGCCTGCAACAGCCCCGTCCCATTGAGTTCTGTCTGGAGATGCTTAAATCTGATGTAAGGGATGAGAATTTTTTATGTCTCTGATTTCAGAGGGGGCATATAGATTTGCATAAAGCAGTCCTTCCTTCTATCTGTTCGTTCAATATTTGCATCATATGGAAACAATTTTGATGCTAAAGTGATAGGGCTGTTAAAGTGAGACTGTACGATTTTTATATGTGTTAAATTGTTATATTTTGATAAAAATATGTTACAATAACACAAAATAGGCAAGAAAAATTATACATTGAAGACGAATTTCATAAAATGCCGCAAAGACAAGTTAGCGCTGGTTAAAGCCGATACTGACACTTTTACTCGTATTTATTAGAAACAAAACTGTGTCTTTGGGTCGTATGAACGAATCTGCACTGAAACTAAATTTAGAATCACATTGTACATGCATGATTTATATGCTGGCGAATTAGGCGGGAAGCCATTTTCGATTTCAGATTTAAATATCTGGCTTATTTCGCATTTTTCGACACGTGTTCTTCTTAACTTTTATTTTAATTTATATTGAAATATATATATAATAAGTTTTTTACACATGTTATATCAATTCATAAATATTTGACAAAATTGTACAGTCTCACTTTAAAAAAAACATGAGCTCATTCATGTGAAAATTGGTCTGATGCCATATGCGGCCAGTGTGAATGCGCAGGCTGGTGTGGAGGTACGCTGCTCACATAAGGCATAAGACCCTATGCATGACGCTGCTCATATGTGTCGCGTTCTGAGAAAACTGGGCAAAATGCTGGTGCGTAAATTGTCATCCCAGATTAGCCTGCGCAGTCCGCACAGGCTAATCAGGGACGACAATTTCCGCTTTTATGGAATTTTTCGTTTAAATGATGTCTCTTCTTAATCCAGCGGAAAGTGTCGTCCCGGATTCGCCTGTGCGGACTGCACAGGCTAATCTGGGATGACACTTTACGCACACGCATTTTGCCCAGTTTTCACAGAACACGCCACATATAAACGTGTTGTGAACTCACACACCTTGGTATTTTGGTTCTTTTTTTCCCATGTAATCAGAGTAATGGATCTTTTGAGAAAAAAGGACATTTTTGAAAAGGTGTCGCATTTAATTAAAAAAGTATTGCTGTTTGAGCTATGAAATTTTACGAACATATTAAACAAGCTGTGTACCTGCATTTCGTCCACATGAGTGGAGTTTTGAGACAAAAGTGGAATGTTGGAGAAATCTGTGGTCCTATGGACACAAATCTTATTTATTTTGTTTTTCTTTGCTCATTATGAACCGATTTTCAGATGGCTTCTTTGTGGAAATGATGTTAATATCTGCATACAATTCAATTCATTAAGTGTCAGGCAAGGTTTGGTTGTTAAATACGGGCCTGGTATAACAACTATATTTTTCCGTGATGCAGGGTAGAATTAGTGAACTTACGGATGAAGAAATCAAGATACTGGTTGCAGCTAAGCACATCCCCTCCTACAAGTTGGAAGGGATGCTGGGTGATTATGAAAGGGGCGTGTCAATTCGACGACAGATGGTCCTAGAGGAGACCCACACGGAAGATGCACTGGATAAACTGCCATACTCCGATTATGATTATTCTTTTGTAAGTTGGAATTTAAGTTTGACTTCTTGAATTGACAATTTTGCATTTTGCAAACTCTGCATTATTAATTTAATTTCGTCTTGTGTTATATTTTGCATCTAAGCATATTTAAGTTCATTTTAATTAATATAATTCTTTACTTAAAATGTGCATTTGTATGTACATTATGTTTATGCATAATTTCCAGACGCAATGCAATATTTGTTATATTCATTTTTAATTATTTTAATCTCTGTTTATTATCTTATTTTGCCTGCTTTACTTCAAAATTAAAAAAAAACAAAACAGCATGACATTTAAATTTTCTCAGGTTAGTTGCTTACCTTTTTTTGTACAAAAATAGCTTCAAATTGAGAAATGCAACAACCTGACGAATCTCATTACAAATTTGTCTGATCATTTAAACACGTATATGTAATGTAAGGTGGATGGTGCCTGTTGTGAGAACGTGGTGGGGTATATGCCCGTTCCAGTGGGGGTTGCCGGTCCACTCCATCTAGACGGCAACCAGTACATGGTTCCCATGGCAACCACAGAGGGCTGCCTAGTGGCAAGCACCAACAGGGGATGCAGGGCGCTAGCGGTGAGCAGATTGAGGATTCTTGTTAAGTTTCTGTGAAATCAGCTTAGGTGGTTGATGTTGGTATAAAAAACAAATACTGATAAACTGTTTACAGTATGTTGGGATGTTTTTTCCCAGGTTAAATATAATAGAATCATGTGTTCTTTATAACAATTAATATATAGTATTTTACGACTTTTGAATGTGTATTTAAAGTATATAATAAGTTTGTAGTACAAATCCCGCTAATACAGTAGTCAATGTGTTAATTCTTTCTCGTTCTGTCTCCCACAGCAAGGAGGGGGTGTTCACAGTGTGTTGCTAGGCGACGGGATGACACGGGGACCGGCTGTGCGCTTCCCAACAGCCAGGCGAGCCAGGTGGGTGGGGATATAACAATGGGTGNCTATGTTTATAAGTTAAAATAGAAGTTAACAAAAGTGTATGTTTGTATTATTTGCTTAATGATCTTTTCCTTTATCTATCTTAAAAGTACGGACAAGGACTTCTTTGGTACGGACAAGTGAATTTGTGGATCCAACTTGTCCGTGGACAAGTAGACTCTTAAAATATTTCAGAACCCCTGATCATTATTTTCAGTTATGGAAGCCATTTGAATTGTTTGAAGCTCACCTCGATAATTATACTGTTACTACACCATTAAACTCTTGCATCATGCACAAACAAAAACTAATGCAAATAAAGGAAACAATCTGTATAATTTATCCCCCGCCTGCTTGGAGCCCAATTAAAATACATTAGTTGAATATACCAGCCTCTTCTGGTTAACACAGATTATTTTCATATTGTAATAAATAAACATTTTATCTATGCCAATAAATTTTGAACTTATATTTAGCAAATGATTTGTTTGTGCGCTATTACGGCTTTACTGTAAAAAATCTATTAGCCGCATGCTTTACATTTGCAGATGCATGGTTTTCTCTGAAGTGAATTCGCTATTGAATGCTTATTTTAATAAAGTGTTTGTCAAAATCCAGGTTTGCAAGGCTTCAGCGAGTCCAGGTCGTCCAAGCAGGCCGTCTGCTCTACATACGCTTTGTGGCTGGTAGTGGAGATGCCATGGGCATGAACATGCTCTCTAAGGTAGGGTATAGAGAATACAAGGTCAGTGTTGAATGCTGTAAAAGCTTGTTTACCCTTTCCCGCTCAGAATCAAAGTGAAAATGGCTAATGCAACCAGCATAAAAACCAGAACAGCCTGCGATTTACTCGCAGTCTGTTCAGGTTTTATGCTGTTTGCTGCTCATCAGTATCTTAGGGTTGGAAATGAAGCGTTTAAAACTTGAATCTAGTAAGAAAGGTCCTCAATTTAATTTGACTTTCTAAGTGGCAAAGGGTTAAGCTAGGCACAATCAGGCTTAGAACACCTGAACCACTCCACAATGTGACTTGGCGAGTTGTTCACACGCGCCTTGGTGTGTGGTTCATGATTTTGTTCCATTTACATAGCGGTATTAAACTTTACCTAGAATTTTAATTATTCAATTGTTTTCTGATTATGATTTTTTTTTATTCCTTTATTTTGAAAATAAACATAGGATATGGGGACAAAAATGATAAACATCAATTTAATTCATGAAACTTAACAAAAAGACGTCATTTTTCTGCGGGATACATCTTAAACACATTTATTCTGAAATAAGCTTAGTTTATTTCATTGGAGTTTATTTCAGCAATGTTCACCTGCTGACGGGATAAAATGTCACATTTACTATATGGTGATGTGTTAGCGCTAATAAACCTAATACTCATGCTTTCAATTCCAATTGATATTTAGTTAATAAGTTTATAATGCAACTTACCTTCTTAGGGCTTGTTTGTTATTTGTATAAATAATGCATGAAGTTTGTAATGTGGTTTGAGACCATGAAACCACACATGACTTTAAAAAGAAGAGGGTAGCTCCTCATGCGGCTCATTTGATAGCTCATTAAAACATTCGCTGTTTTTAACAGGGTGTGGAGAAGTGTCTACACAAGCTGGAAGTGGACTTTCCTGACATGGAGATCATTAGTCTCAGTGGAAACTTCTGTACCGACAAGAAACCCTCCGCCTTAAACTGGTATGCAGATTTCTGCAGCATAAACTAATATGAGCAGCAACACACAATAATAGGTCTTATGCCATATGCGTCCAGCTTACTTCCAGACCAGCATCTGCATTCCAGGAAAGGAGCTACCTTGTCAGCTAGTTAGACCAAAAAACCTTGTGTTTCTTTATAGCAGACGCTGGTCGCATATGGCATAAGACCCATTTTCGCATGATGCAGATCATACTTAAGTTAACTGAACACAAAATGAAGCTGGCTTAAAAAGAAAGCCTGTTCATTACAAACAAACGAATTCTGTTGAGATTCAATTGAGACTGAACTGGGCCAGCTAAATTAGTTTGTGGAGTATTAGACTACAAATCCCTGTTCCAGGCCTGGTCATATAACCTGTGGGGTTTGTTTGTCGCGAAATTATTTCTATGGACATTCTCATCTACCCCTGATTCTAGAAGGACAGTTGTCTAACCCTTTGCATGCTGGGAAATTTGTTGTCTGCTAAAATGTCGTCTGCTGAATTTTTTAAATTAGCATTTTCTTCGATTTTTTTTCAAAGAATACTATCAGAATAGCAAACAGTTTGGATCCTGATGAGACGCCACGTTCTGTGGCGTCTCATCTGGATCCAAACTGTTTGCAAAGACCTTCAAAATCCGGTTCCAGCGCTCAAAGGGCTAAGTACTTATACACACGCTTTCCCAGGAAAAGTGTGAATAGGTTTAGTGATCCCCATGATATGTAAAATAATGTTGAAAATTCCAAACAAACAAAACAAAGCAATCAATAAAGACAAAGTGACTTTAACAGAACATAAACAATTGTAATAGAATTACTTTTAGGTGCAAAATCAAATTAATATAACATATAGTGTTTAAATAGTATGTATAAATCATTATATGTGCTCTTTAACATTTAGTGATGTAACAGCTTGTTGAGATTTTAACTTTTTAATACAGGATTGAGGGACGTGGCAAGTCCGTGGTATGTGATGCAGTGGTTCCTGCCAGTGTGGTGAAGAACACGTTGAAGACCAGCACAAAGGCTCTTATAGATCTCAACATCAGTAAGAACCTGGTGGGGTCGGCCATGGCCGGAAGTATTGGCGGATACAATGCACACGCTGCCAATATTGTCACTGCAATATTCATTGCCACGGGTCAGGTTAGTTAACTTTTCATTGAGTGTGCAAATTTGTATTTGAAATGCCAAGAAAATTGATCGAGCTGTAGTTAAAATGAGCTTTAATTAAATCATCTACCTGTCTTTTTACATCATTACATACATGTATGAACACTTTTGTTCACATTTTTTATTTCTGGTGGATGCTTGGTTAAAATTCCAAAGAAGATTGGTCGGTTATCAAAACCTATTCTTGCAGGTTCTTACANCAAGGTCAATGATGACCTTCAAGGTCAAAAGTAAAAAAAATCAAAATCCAAGCACCCACAGCCGAGCGTTGGCATCCGCTCGACGGTGCTCTTGTTGTTGATTTGGTGCATTGACTGATCCACGAAATTAACACATCCACATCGGGAAACGGAAGACAAATTCCTCATATTTTTTTTACAAAAGCAGAAATCCACACATTTATGTGTTCATTAAAAAGTCAATTTTGAAAAACCACAAAATTTCATACCAACAAATTTAAATGATTTTACAGTATCTTCAGAAGTGAGAAATCAATGGGCAAGAGTACTTTGTTTGGTGTTCTATTTTATAAGAATAATTTGATTGAACTGAATGCCATTGTTGATAAAGTTTGTTTTGTTATGTTAACAACAAATTTGGTTGAAATATTTCCTTTTTAAAGACATCTGTTAAAAAAAACCAACATGTTCTTGATGATTATATAAAAATGTTGGAAGAAAACAATCTTTATTGTTTAAATAATAATTCAATAGGTTACCCATTGTCTTAATTATGCTATTGGGACAAAAATTAAATTGAATAAACAATCAGGGAATAATCATGCTTGTTATTGTGATTGGAGCATTTATGAAAAATGGTCAGACCAAATGCCAGTAATTATAATCAATCTTTTTCAAACCCAAATCGGTCTCACACTGTCAAAACCAAAACTAATTTGATCCCTGGCTGTTACAGATGTTAGGTGTGCACGGTTCAAGCCCCAGCATGCCCGGTGATAACGCCCAGCGCCTGGCCCGGGTCGTGTGTGCCACTGTGCTGGCCGGGGAGCTGTCCCTGCTGTCTGCACTGGCTGCCGGACACCTCGTGCGCAGCCATCTTAGGCACAATAGGTAAACTGGAGACTGTCGTAGCAATCATCCTATGACAAAGTCAAGTTACAAATTTTGAACAAGTTAAATCGCTTAAAGCCCCACACAAAATAAAAAAGAGCATTTTGTATCTTGTTAAATCTATGTTACCAGACAACATCTGGTGTTGAAATTTTGGCTATTGCTGTAAGAAACACTGATTTTGTATGAGTTAACTTTATTTTATGAAATGTTTTACGAGATATTTTTTTATTATGAGTGTTTATGGGGCTTTTACACCAACCTCAATGTGATCAGCTAGTTTAAGTATTTCTATTCATTTTGTATAAATCTTTCATTTGCTATCCATTTTGGAAACACATGGATAATTTCTTGTAAAACAAATCCCAGTCCATTCCCCAGCTAGTGTTTATTGATGTTTTAATTAAAAATTATTGTGCGAACTCATCAGCACACGGCTGTAATGGGATTAATTGTGTCACTGAGAATGAAATTAAAGGAATTATGCAAAAGCAGACTTACAAATTATATAAGGATGTTTGTAATGTGGGAGTCAATTAGAACCATTTTCAAAATATATTGATGATTTATAAGACAACAAAACAAACCAATAAAGCGACAGCCACAGTAACAATAACATTTCTAAAAATTGTAACCGCTTTTTAAACATAACTATTATGGTTGTGTGATTTTATGATTTTATGCGGAACTTTTCATTTGCACATAGTGTAAGATATTATATTGTTTGAGTTTAAGTAGAACATAAATGAATGAAATACCCATTAACTTTTTTTCTCATCGTAGATCAAGCATCAGTATGCAGTCAGGTCAAAGTGTAGATAGCTTACAGGCAAAGCATTCCAGTGACATTCAAACACTCAAGTCCACTTTAATTCAGCCCAAAGACACTGGAAATGGACCCCACAAGAAAGATCTGGAGGAAAGAAACACTAGTAGTTTAGAAGACCCTCCTGAATCTGCCAGCAAGTTGTCACGCATGAGATCCCAGGAGGGAAATTGTAGTGTTCCAATAAACAGTGACACTAGTTCAATAAAAACTTCCGGACAGTTGAAACACAGAAAGCAGAATTCCACTGACAAATACAAGGACAATGAAATTGGAGCGTGCATTAAACATGTATCATGATGAAGATGTTTAAGAATTAGGAATTTTCAAATTGTGTGTATTGGACAAAACGATTCCAGAATAAAATAAATAGGTTTAAACTTACTAAAACATTTCTCCTTAGAGACCACAATGCCCAAGGTTTTCTATTTGTTTTGCAACATCATATGATGGTCTTCTACCAACTTTTTTCAAGATTGTCACATTTGCTACGCTCTGCTGGTAACTTGGTTTCATTATTGTACTTATTGAACAAATCTCCCATCTAAGATCATTCTGGTTTCAAGATATTCATTTAGGTAAGGGACTCAACCCCATATGGGTCTATTACATGTTTAACATGACCACCAGGAGGCTAGGCAGTTGTCCTAATATGGATATAGTTCAACCGTGTTAACACTGTAAGTCATATTTTACTGAGCAATCAACATGAAATTCTAATGATAACGCGGCTATGTCCTGAAATGATTTCGGAAACATCATTAAAGCCTCTCAGAACAATAAAGTTCTTTCGGGTCTCAGGTGAGTTACATATGACCTTGTGTCCTCTTGTTTAGTTCACCTGAGCGCAACTTGGTCGCTAGATTTAATTTACAAAAAAGCTTGTGAACACTGTTGAAGTCACATTTAAAGACCAATCTTCTTGAAACTTTTCCGAACATTTTCTCTTATCATATTTCGCTGAGTTTGAAAATGGTTCCGGTCGTTGAAAAACATATGGGTATATTAAAACCTTTTTTACGCTCTAGAAGGGTATTTTTATTCCAATCTTCGTGAAACTTGCCCAGATCATATGCTCTTGTGATATGTCGTTCGATTACAAATGGTTCCGGTCCGTTGTAAAATTGGCCACCAGGGACAGGGCGGTGTTCCATATATTGCAATAGTTAACCATTGCTTACACTCTAGAAATCATTTTTTGTTGCCATCATAAAAGTTGCTCTCCACTATTAATATCGACGGATGCCTGGTCAAATGAAAACACTCAAGAAGTTTTTTTACGAAGTACACATAGGTTGGCATGCCACAAACTGCAGAACACGTGCGTTGCATTCCGCTTATTGCAGAACACATACATTGGCATTGAACTAATTGCATCGCATATATAGTGGCATTCATCCAATAGCATTCCACATAGCTTGGCATTCTAACCCATGCAAACCCATACTTAGTTATTCCGCCTTATTTCAGGCTACCAGTTGTAACATCAAGAAAATTGCCTAAACCTATCTCAGCACATAGTTTCATTTTTCCAAATGCCAATTGAAGAGCATGTAGGATGGCATTACAACAATTGCAGATCACATAATTCGTGTAATTGGGAATTCAACCTATGAAGAGCACATCCAATATTAAAACAAGCCTACGAAACCTCGAGCTTGCTAAATCAATCAGTAGTCCACACAAATTAAAAAAACACCACATTCGATGAACTAAGTATAATCTGAGTGTATTGGAAAGATTAATCTCTCGGAGAATTATTTTTCCAATTCATAACAATATTTAATTATGATTTTAATGTTTTGTTTTTCCTTCAACTAAAAACAATCATTAACAACATGTCACTAGTTATTATTATAGTACAACATGCCAATATATACATTTATGTGTTAGAAAACTGTTTTGCGTTTTGTTTTTAATGAGTTATTTAATTCAGTGTGCTGGACATGGAAAAATGAATTCAATACACATCATGAGAAAATATTTTATTAATATTGTTTTACTTGATCACTTTATTAAAAAATAATAAATTGGAAATGTGAAGATGCGAAAACATTGTCAAAACAATTTGAAAAAGGTAAACATCAACAGACCTAGAAATAATGTATTAATGATACATTACAGTAAATTTTGTAGTCTAAACACAACATACGCGTATGTTCATTAACGATTCTTAAAACAATGAATTATTGAAACATTAAATATTGTTATCATGTTTTTTGAGAACACCAATATGTTCTTACATTATTAGTAAAGTATTGAGGTCGTACATGCACTCAAGAGTTTAAATACATCACGATACCGTGCTGACAATGTTGCCCTTTTTATCATGATACTTTGAAATAAGCCTTATACTACGGAATCCGGATAGTGCCATCTATAATCTCGCCCTTCTTTCATCAAGGGCGACACACGACACACGAAGCGATACACGATTTGTTGCGCGATACACGAAGCGACACACGATATTTTGCGCGATACACGAAGCGACACGCGATATTTTCCACGATATATCGCCTTTTGGGCTACCTACACATGGGCGATATTTCGTGGTACATTATCGCGCGTCGCTTAGTGTGTCGCGCAAAATATCCTGTATCGCTTCGTGTGTCGCCCTTGATGAAAGAAGGGTGAGATTATAGATGGCACTATCCGGATTCCTTAGTATACAGATGTTACGCGCCTCTCAAAAATGTTGCAACAAATAAACGACCTTCCAACCAAGACGCCATTTCCTATTTGACGTATTGAACATTTTATGTTTATGTTTAGCAAGTTAATTATATAACGAAAGGCAAAACGTTCTAATGCTGTGATGCATTTGTGTCTATGTATTAAAGTAAGGAAAATATATAACATTTAAAAATGAATAATTAATTTGCAAAGTATCTTTTGATATATGATATGATTAAATAAATGAATAATAATATAAACAAATATCCAAATGCTGGATTACGAAACTATTATTTAAAGCGATAGACCGATGATTATACGAGTTGAACACAAACTACTA
The DNA here is from genome assembly GCA_007657795.1 of Dreissena rostriformis. NCBI lineage: Eukaryota > Metazoa > Mollusca > Bivalvia > Myida > Dreissenidae > Dreissena > Dreissena rostriformis. The sequence continues at coordinate 38,757 of VMBQ01003342.1, forward strand.
GTATATGAAAGCTATAAACCTCTTAATCCAACACATATGTGGCGTGTTCTGAGAAAACTGGGCAAAATGCTTGTGCGTAAATTGTCATCCCAGATAAGCCTGTGCAGTCCGCACAGGCTAATCAGGGACCACAATTTCCGCTTTTATGGAATTTTTGGTTTTAATGATGTCTCTTCTTAGCGAAAATCTAGTTTAGGCGGAAAGTGTCGTCCCGGATTAGGGACTGCACAGGCTAATCTGGGATGACACTTTACGCACAAGCATTTTGCCCAGTTTTCTCAGAACACGCCACATATAACTCCATGTATCATTCATCATAACTTTCTTTTGAGACAAAACTTATAATGCGAGCATGAACACCGTTTTAGAATGTTATTGAAAACATATATTTTTCTTAATATCTTATTTAATTCGATCAGTTCTTTGAATACCATTTTTTATAATAATATTTGGTATACAGTAACACACCGTATTACGCGTCACGTGGATGACAGAGTGTGCCGTCGAAAACAGACAGATGGACTCGACCGCGAACAACAGGTAGGTTATACATTCGGTCGGTATAATTATATCACGCAAGTAAGGCCAAAATCATTGCTACGAACATATTGTCAGTTGACTGAGGACGCCACCAGGTAATTTTGGACTCGCTGTTCAAGTTTTTAAAGAAAGGTGTGAACGAGTTAAAAGTGACAGTTTCCGAAATATCATTGAACATGACTGATTTTTGTTCAAAATATCTCAAAATTGAAATAAATGACTGGATTTCGTGTTATATACTTACGCATTTATCCCTTGGGGATACGTAAGCCAAATAGCCGCCCCTTGAGTTGTTTCATGAACATGTCACAGGCGTCCAAACTGACCCCGTCGAAAAATAAAAATAAATGATGCCGTAGTAGGCAGATATGTATTTTAAATGATGCCGATGATGGCAGAAACGCTGTAGAAGATACTAACGAAGATGACACATTGTCAAAATAACTATTTTATTTATTTCTCTCTTCTTTTTGTTTTTTTGTTGAAGAACGAATCGAATGCAGATAATTGTCGCCAGAACGGTGGGATTTAGGCTCACGTTTCGTGGTTCATGGAGGACTTTGTATGTCACAGGTGCTATTGTAACGATGGTGTCGCGATCTGCCTTCCAGATAGCACAGGCTGTGGATTGCCTCTGAGGTGAGTAAATTAGAAATTATAATGCAACCTTCTACTGCCCCTGTAAGATGTAGCTTGATGAAAGTACATAAGGCGTTACATGCTCGAGAAGTGGTTGTCAAAGCCTCCAAACTCACTTAAATCGTCGAGCTTACAGGGCTTCGCCCCCTGAACCCCCTAGCAGGGCTGGACCCCCAGCAAATCTTTTAATATCCCGCCCCCTCCGCAACCAGAAATCCTGGATCCGCCCCTGGTAAATGTGTGATGACTTATTTGTAAAAAGGTTTTAACATTTCAGATTGCAATAAGAAACTGCAACCCGTTTTGCATTTTTTTTTACCTTTTTTTTTATCTTTCTTCAAGTCCGAAATTCGTCGCAATCACTGTATATACACATTCCTATTCACACCGTTCAATCGACTCCAGCGACGACTGTGGATCATGCGACTACTGAGATACTATATACATGTCGGTGGAAAGCGGAGTGTAAGTATTTCCCTATTCGTTATGTTTTACGTATTGAATTGAGCAGGTTTGAGCGTGTTCTTTGAGAGCCTAAGTGAGAAGGACTTTGTGAACGTAATCCCTACCTTCCTAGCTGTTTACTTTTCAAGAAATCCGTTAGAATGTGGTCAAAAATCAAACACAATTCACCACTCTCTCAGTCAAACTCTTATTACACACAATTTAGACCAAAGATAAATATGAACAACATTTTATTGAAAGCTTCAATCATTTGTCTTCGGTTATTCCAAATAACAGCATCACACATGAACAAACAACATGTTTATCAACGATTAAATTCGAGTGGAGTTTGAAAAACGCCTCATGACAACGGCCGTGACTAATTATTAGATGGTCATGACAACGGCTACGAAAATAAAATTATGCTCATGCCTTCGACTGAGACAATGTACCTTGACCAAACTTTATGAAAGCAATCGTTGGTAAAATAATTAAAAACATTTACATTATCAATCAGAATCTTATAACAATTGTTTAATCTTGTCCCTCATTATGGTTTGGAATGTAAGCGTCTGAAGAATTGTAATATTTTAAAAGGCATTCATTCTATTGAAAAGTTTCGAAAAGTTAAATGTAGGCGACGTTAATTTCTTGAAACAGCCAATAGATAGAGGATATTTGTTTGATTCGGTGGAATATCTATTTTATTTCACGAGTGATCATAGAAAATAATATTTTCACGATTGGCGCAGCCACGAGTGAAAATATATCTTGTCTATGATCACGAGTGAATTAAAATCGGCATTCCACCGAATCCAACAAATTTTCTTTTTATTTTATGCTTTTTTCACCGTCTATTTACCCTATGCAAAGAGTTAAACTGGAGAATTTTGCAGGGATAATGGCGTCATTTCGTTAAATGTTTGAAACAGTGAAATATCAATTTTATTTCACTGATATTTGTCAATAAACCAACGGAAAGCATATAATAAATCCAATGAATTAGTATTAAATCAATATATCATTCCTCTATATACATAGTTTTACCACTTACATATAAAAAACAAAGCTATACTGACAAAATTAAGCCTTTGCATGGAAAGTTTTATTGGTTCAGTTTTCCTCAAGCTCGGTTTAGTCATTATCATGTTTTGCGTTTTACGTATGACCCGTATTCCATAGTTTATTGGTCACTGCGTCTGTATCGTAAAAAAGCGTCTGTATCGTAAAAAGCGTCTGTATCGTCATCAAAAAGCGTCTGTATCGTAAAAAAGCGACCGTATCGTCAAAAAGCGTCTGTATCGTCAAAAAGCGACTGTATCGTCAAAAAGCGTCTGTATCGCCAAAAGCGTCTGTATCGTCAAAAAGCGTCTGCATCGCAGCTGTGTCACCTGATATGTATTATCATTGTATTTGTTATACCGGTAAGACAGTTTTAGTGATTGAAGTGCATCGTATTTCAATCATGTGGATCTTGTGAGTATTGTCCTTTTAAATAGACAATTGATCAAAATATAGTATAAAAACACAGTTTGGAAGCCTTTTTATTTTAAAATTAGTTTATATATATATATGCCTTTAAAGTGTATGAACATTTGGAGGTATTTAAAGTACTTGACTATTAACATGAGATCAGTTTGCGAGTAGAATGGCAACAAGTACAATACCAGCAACAGATTCCTGGATACAAGTATCTTACGCCATCCCGAAGCAAATAGTAACATGTTGTTCTCATCCCTGTTATCCATAATTAACTGCAAGGCACAACAGAGATAGCTGTTGGTATAAAGTTAATAATATATAATGTATAACTATGACTAATGCAAACTAAAGAACACGCTAATTTTGTTACGAACACGATAACAGGCATACACATTCCGATTTTGTTATATGGAATTAAACAGCATGTGTCCTCAAGTTAGTTTAATTTAAGTTAACTGAAATTTGCCTCTGACACACGTGCCTTTTGTAAGAATAAGTGACTGCCCATATATTATATGGAATCCATTATTATTAATAAAAAGCATTACCCCACTACATAATGGCGTTTATGTAATGTATTATATCATACATCAATTTGGTTTTAAGCGTTATTATCTGCGTTTAATTATTATTTGTATTTTTAACATTACAAGTTATTCATTTACAAGAAATTGTATATAACACATACTTTTTTTCAATATTGCTGTATATGTTAACCATCTGTTATAACGTTTGTATTAACTATGTTCTATATGATGCCTGGATATGAGTCTGGCCTAACAGAAGTGATCTGGAAGATACAAGTAATTATAGTTTTTCATCTTACCGATGAATGTTTCAATCCTGTAATTCCATTAAATATCAAACCATTGATAACTTAACTGAAAACCTTTTGTATTGGTTTGCACTTTTATCTAATTAGTGTGTACATTGAAATGTCTACATGTAGTTTTGTCGAGGAAACAGTACTACATGTACCAGTTAATTAATCATCAATAAAAAAACGGCCGTTATGGTAAAATTGATTCGCAGTTTAAACGAGATAACAGAACCGATGGATACACTTTTACAATTAAGTTAAATAAAAACACAAAGTGCTAAAGTATTGTTTTATTTATTTCGGACAACATATCTGATGTTACAGTTAAGTTATAGTTACTTTAGTCCAATCAACATCGGCTTTAGACATTACAGTTACCTCCATCTTTCTTAAAATGAGTATTTGTGTTTTACTATTTTATTCATGAAGACACATGCCTGGAAATTAGCTAATAACAATAAACAAAAGATGGTCTGTGCAGTAACAGTGTTTATTTCACTTTATTGCTAATTACAGGTAGTTTTATTACAGTGTGACGCATCGGTCCCCATATGGGAAAGTGTGGCCTTCACAGTAGTTATTTTCCTTGCTGTCGCAGACTGAAATCACGAAAAAAGTGTTATATGAATATGCATATATGTATGAAAACCTTGCACCTAATAATTAACGCAACAAACGAGGCCCGTGTGTCTGACGATTGGTAGGTTTTAAACAAGAAATATCTTTAAAAAGATATACGGCGTTGATTGTGGTTGGAGTTGGTGAAAGTTAAAGAGTTTAATGAATGAAATCACAGATAGCATATGTCTTGTTCTGTGCAGTTCTTAGCTGCATTTCACACAGTACGCGATGTTACGCGTAGTTTTCGCGGTTTATTTTACATTATTACATATTGCTGATCACATTTCTATATAAAAAAAAATAAAAAAAAAGAAGAATGGAAGTGAAATTAAAAACATGTTAGTCAACCGGCCACACGCGAAGTATCCGTGCATATTTTAAATATGTGTTCGCGCGTTCTTCGGACAAACTTGTTTAGTGGTTTGTCGGGCATTGCTTTTTGATTCGATTATTAACAGTATCGGGAATCATCTCGCGCATGCTCAATACATTGGTAAATATGGTGGAATAATTCTTGTTAAAGTAATCAAAAATAATATTTATCATGGTTTTGTTGACAACACATTAACAATCTTTTATTGAAATACCAATACCAATAAATACCAATTATATCGGCGAATATCTTCATTTAACCTCTGGTCTAAATAAAATTCCAGTTCACCTAGTTTAGCGATACCTTCTATATAATATAAAGATCCCTGTACTGACCGCGAACTGACCCTGATGCCTTGCGGCTTGGAATGCAATGCTTTAAAGTGAGGTCACGATTCCACTGCTGGAACGACGACTTGTTTAAAACTTTATATTTTTACATGTTTAATGTTCAATTTCGAAAGCAATTAAAAATGGTTTTGGGCAAAACTAATATCAAGATATCGTAAAACGATACTTTTATTAACTAAAATATACTAGTGCACAGACAGCAATATGGTAGTAATAACTAAATATGAGAACATAGCCTTTAATTACAAACGCTCTGGCGCTGACAATCCTCTGAATATAAAGGGGCACACTCAAACTGTATTGATGTCAAGAGTTGAGTGTAAAACTGTTCTATCCATCAATACTTTTCATTAGAGATAAAATTGTTTCATGCTGCACACGGTCTGGGGATTATGCTCAAATCAGCCAATGGAATAAATGAAGTGTATTCATTCGTGTCTATCAGCGGGAAATTTTATTTGAATTCTATTGGACACTTACAAAGGTCAGGTAAGGTGAAAAGCTGGGTTATACTGCTACGCAAAAAAAAAAAAAAAAACTNCTGATGAAATATTTCATCAAAAATAATGTCTTCATGCGAATCGCTGTATGTGCAGAGCAATTTGATCGAACAAATTATTATTCTCTCCTATAACTGCGTGCAGAGAATGTCTTTTCGACAAACCTACAGCACACATAACCTTCCTGTTTTGAGAATATATTACATAGGACAGTTTCGCTTCTTTTTTGTATATAAAAGTACAAAAAGAAGAGAGAAATAAATAAAATAGTTATTTCGACCATCTGTCATCTTCGTTAGCATTTTCTACGGCGTTTCTGCCATCATCGGTATCATTTAAAAAACATATCTGCCTACTACGGCATCAAATTTTTTTCGACGGGGTCAGTTTGGACGCCTGTGACATGTTCATGAAACAACTCAAGGAGCGGATATTTTGTTTACGTATCCCCAAGGGATAAATGCGTAAGTATATAACACGAAATGCAGTCATTTATTTCAAACTTGAGATATTTTGAACAAAAATCTGTCATTTTCGATGATGTTTTGGAAAGTTTCACTTTTAACTCGTTCACATTTCTTTAAAAACTTGAACAACGAGTCCAAAATTACCTGGTGGCGTCCTCAGTCAATGGGCAATATGTTCGTAGCAATGATTTTGGCCTTACTTGCGTAATATAAATATACCGACCGAATAAATAACCTACCTGTTGTTCGCGGTTGAGTCCAACTGTCTGTCATCGACGGAACAATCTGCCATCGACGTGACGCGTAATACGGTGTGATTTGGGCCAGTCAGGTCTAGGTGTAGATCACTGGTATGAAAATTTGGTCAATAACTTTAGTTAGCATTTACCAATCTTGATGAAACTTATAACAAGCTTCCATAAAGACCTAGCTGTGATTGCATATGGGGCCTGACTGGTAATTGTCAAGATCACTGTTCCTAAAAAAAGAGAAAATATTTTCTGATTAATAACTTAAGTTTGGATAGAGGTATTACATTGAAATTTTGTATGTAGGTTAGTTTTTTGCAGACTTAGCATTGGATTCATTTAGGACCCGTCACGCTCAATGTATCTAAAAATTGAAAGAACGATTTTTGCATAAAAATGGAGATAGTGTGCTTAAATGTTTGTTGAGGTAGGTTTTGATTCCATTTGGGAAAGTTTGGTCAAGATCTGTTTCTAAAAAAAAAAAAAAAAAAATTTTTTGCTCAATAGCTCTGAAATTGTTCTGAAATTGTGTGTGTTGGTAGCTTACATGCTGACATTGCTTGTGTTGGCATAATTATTTTAATTTATAACTTTAACGTTTTTTTAAACCTGGTTTCATGGCATTGTCATGTTTATTGTTTTTATCAATTTGGATTAAAAAAATGGGTTCCAAAAGGTTAACCTACCTGACTTTATTTAATAACAAACAGTATGAAAAGTTATCAACTGTTTTTTTTTCTCAGATGTTTTCTCTTATATAATTTTGTAAATATTGTCTGAAAGTTTGAAACATGTTTTTTTTGTTTCTATCTAAACTGATTTTTTAAGACTTTTTACCCTGATGCACCATGTGTGCCCTTGGGGTCAAAACTTATTTTTCTCTGAAATCTTCTCTGAAACAGGAATGGAGGTTTTATATTGTGGAAGGTACATCATACAGATAATGTCCTACACAGTTTGTTTGAATCATGCCCCTGAGGTAAAAACTGGCCAGTGTCTGTGGATACATGAATTACCTAGACTTATAATCAAAAATAACAAAAAGACTTAAAAAAATACCGCCCAAAGGCTCAGAGTTTTCAAGTGTGTTATTGTCCCCTACCGGTTTCACCGGAGGGGACTTATGGTTTTCGCTCCGTCAGTCAGTCAGTCTGTCACATTTGTCTGGATTATGCAATAACTTTTAAAGTTCTTCATATTTTTTCATGAAACTTGAAATATGGATAGATGGCAATATGGACATTATGCACGTCATTTCATTTTGTTCCTACGTGAAACATTCTGGTTGCTATGGCAACAAATATATATTAAAAAAAAAAATCAAAAAATCTGACAATGGTAGAGGACAAATATTGCTTGGCAATAGTCTTGTTTGATATGTGAAATCCTGAAAAATTAAATAATCACTTGAGACACAAGGTTATCCTATTATGATCTGTAAAAAAAATGTTCAAATAATGCCCTGAAAATAAAGTGGGCATGACCTTGAGGCATTTTTAAATACTTAATATTGATTGAGTATTCTATTAACATAACATATTTTTAAATACATGGTCAGTATAACTTGCAAATTCCTAATTAATGTATCGCAGGGGAAAGCCCTAGGGCCCTCAGTGACCTCTTGTTTAATCCTAAATCTCTCCCTTAACTTTGTATATTGACTTGGAATTTTAACACAGATCCCATTTCTTTTGTAGGACAAAGACATTTGTTTGGTTGAACAGCGAAGATGAATGTCAATTATGGTGAAGTGTATGAAAACTTGAAGCAAGCCCGGGAGCACTGCCTGTTTGGAAAGTATGACACATCGGCAGTCTACTACCAAGGCGTTGTGCAGCAATTGCAGAAAATCTTGATGGCAGTCAAAGAGCCACAAAGGAAAGCCAGATACCAGAAGGTTAGTTAATGAGTCTTTGTTCTCGTTATCTATAATACATTGTCAGGTATTATGATGGTATTATAACAATATGAGCATTGATTAACAGTGTAAATGCTGGCAGCAACCAATGAAAAATATATTATTTAAAAAAGGCAAGCTTGTATTTATATATATAAGATACATTTATTTTTAGGTACATACAATGACTTGTGCCTAGCATCCTAATTAAACAATATTTTTAAATCACTTAAATTAAATTAGAAGTTACAAGTACAAGCTGACCTGTGTGAAGCAGCCAGTCACAGGAAGTTGTAAAGTGACTGCTTTAGGCAGAGCGATAGTTTAATCATTCTAATTGTTGTGAAAGTCGTAGATGTACACATATATAAAAAGCATTGACTATCATAATAATCACTTTCATCATCATCATTTGATAGTTCAAGAAACACCTCCAGCAACTACAGCAAAACAATCAACTAACATTTCATATTATGTTTAATATTTAATATTGTATATTAAACTACACATACATGTAGTTTATAGACCTATAATTTGTATAAAAAATCATTCTTAGATTCATTAAATTTAAAAGTCAATGTTATTTTACATTGAATACAAACATTGTTTTTTATTGAGACAACTTCAAAGGCTAAATACAAGGAATTGTCCCCTGTTAAATACCATAAACTGCATTTTCAAAATTAGAACTACACATACATTTTTTTTATTATATACTATATACATTTTAAAACACTTCAACACATTTGATGATGTGTCAACACAGTATATGGCATTTGTATGCAAAATAAGATCTATTTACATCTCAGCAAGTATTAAACCTCCCCAACTCCACCAGTTGAACAGATAAACCCAGCCACACTGACTCAAGGTCACATTCTCCTTTTTCATCTTTGCTCTATATCTCCTAGGTTTTTCGTAAAATTGGCTTACTTTTTTCATTGAGATAATGTGCAGAAGGCATGCGTCGGCCTCATATCCCCTGTACCCTTTGAAGGATTTTCATGAACTTTACTTATTGTTTTTGCTGGTTAAGACCATGAGGCATGATTGTGCAGCTGATCAATCCAACTCAAGGATATAGTTCTCATTTGGACTGCCCCGTAGTTGTATTAATTAGCTTCAATGTATTTTAATGTTGCTCATTTTTTTTTAAAGATACTTGAACATACATGTTTCATTTGCTGCTACAGCTTCGCATGGAGGTGAATTCTGAGTATGAACAAGTGAAGGATATTCAGAACATTCTGATGAGCCTGACCTCAGAAAGCCGCTTCTCCAATGCCCAGCCAGACTATGGCTACAGATATGATGACTTATCACGGCAGGAGGAGCCCACACGGGACCCTGATGTCTGGCCTCCACCCACCCCTGTGGAAAACAGGTCAGTAGGCAGTATCTAATAGCATCATAAAGAATAGGGATACAGTCTTGTACCAGTTAAGCTGGTCAAGTATCATTATTATATGCTTATACTGTACATTTGACGACATTGAAAACTCTGGTTATATGATTTGGTTTGGTGGGCAGAGTTTGAATGGACACATTGCCCTATACATTTTGTGTAGAGGTAGCTTAATTGCAGACCAAGATTGGGATTGAACAGTTTATTCAATGAATTTAAATTAACAATCTATTTCTTTGATGGATGCGTTTCTTGTGTTCTTAGTAGTTGAATTTCCTTCTTTTGTTGACTTATTGTTTGTCCCATGGGAACATTTCAGGCCATCTCCCAACATTCGTGGTAACATTCCTAACAGAGCTGCACCCAAGAAGCCTGAGCCAAGCAAGTATCGCTCAAACTCAAAGCCGTCTGGGAGCACACCCCAGGGAGGTAACTACGGACAGCAGGGTCGGGGAGGGAGACCAGGGGACCGCAGAGCTGACCCTAGCAAACCAAATAAAAAGGTAACATACACTTCATTATAAATATTTACTATAAATTCATGCATTAATATAATTTAGAGAAAAAAAAGTTGCATACATATACAAATTCATATTATCAAACTAAGCCCACTTATTAATATTATACAAAAAAAAATATTATTTCAACAAAGTTTAAAATCTGGTTATTAGGTTGGGGTATGGTAGGCTGATGGACGTCAAGCAGGTGGTTTCAGGTTAAAAACTTTAGTTTGTTTTGACCAATCTTGATGAAACTTTTGTTATAGCAAGCTTTGTATTTGAGACCTTGTTTAGGATTTATTGTGGGCTTATCAGGTCAAGAACACTGTTACTAAATAGAAAACAGTTTTTACTCAATAACTCGAGTTTTGATGGAGGTATTACATTGATATTTTGTATGTAGGTAGCTTACATGCAGTCCTTGTGTCATTTGGGGTCAATGGGTCAAGGTCACTGTAACTTAAAGTAGAGAAATGGCAGGTAGTTTCCAGTTAATTAATTGACCAATTGATGAAACTTTAGATATAGCAAACTTATCTGGGATTGTATTATGGGGTCATTTGTGTTAAGGTCAAGGTCACTGAAATTTAAATAGAAAAATGGTGTCTGCTAAAAACCTTGAGTTTGGATTGAGGTAGAATGCTGACATTGTGTACTGTTGGAAGCTTACATGCATTCAAAGCTTGGGGTTACATTTTGGGCCAGTCAGATCAAGGTCACTGTAACTTAAGATAGAAGACTCGTTTTGGCTCAATAACTTTAGTTTTGATTAAGGTATTGCACTGTTATTATGTATTGAGCAAACTTACTCGCAGACTCGACATATAGCACAACTATTTAAATTATAATTGATAATTAAAATATTGGAACATAGTTTTTGTAGCATTGCAATTTTTCATGTTTTTCACTTAATAATTATAAGAAATTGTCATCAGTGCTAAATATACATTTTGTTGGATTTTTTAGGAAGACGGTGATGAAAAGAAGTTTCAACCAAGTGGCCAAGACAAAGATCTGGTTGAAAATCTGGAGAGGGACATTGTTCAAAAGAACCCTAATGTGCACTGGTAAGATGTATATGACTGTTTCAGGAATGACATAGCGGGTCTATGACAGTTTCAGGAATGACATAGTGGGTATATGACTGTGTCAGGAATGACATAGCGGGTATATGACTGTTTCAGGAATGACATAGTGGGTATATAACTGTGTCAGGAATGACATAGCGGGTATATGACTGTGTCAGGAATGACATAGCGGGTATATGACTTTTTCAGGAATGACATAGTGGGTATATGACTGTGTCAGGAATGACATAGCGGGTATATGACTGTGTCAGGAATGTCATAGCGGGTATATGACTGTGTCAGGAATGTCATAGCGGGTATATGACTGTTTCAGGAATGACATAGCGGTATATGACTGTGTCAGGAATGTCATAGCGGGTATATGACTGTTTCAGGAATGACATAGCGGGTATATGACTGTTACAGAAATGACATAGCGGGTATATGACTGTTTCAGAAATGACATAGCGGGTATATGACTGTTTCAAGAATGACATAGTGGGTATATGACTGTTTTAGGAATGACATAGCAGGTATATGACTGTTTCAGGAATGACATAGCGGGTATATGACTGTTTCAGGAATGACATAGGGGGTATATGATTGTTTCAGGAATGACATAGCGGCTTTATGACTGTTTCAGGAATGACATAGGGGTATATGACTGTTTCAGGAATAGGACTGACATAGCAGGTATATGACTGTTTCAGGAATGACATAGCAGGTATATGACTGTTTCAGGAATGACAAAGCAGGTATATGACTGTGTCAGGAATGACATAGCGGGTATAAGACTGTTTTAGGAATGACATAGCGGGTCTATGCCTGTTTCAGGAATGTCATAGTGGGTGTATGACTGTGTCAGGAATGACATAGCATGTATATGACTGTGTCAGGAATGACATAGCGGGTATATGACTGTTTCAGGAATGACATAGTGGGTATATGACTGTGTCAGGAATGGCATAGCGGGTATATGACTGTGTCAGGAATGACATAGCGGGTATATGACTGTGTCAGGAATGACAAAGCCGGTATATGACTGTTTTAGGAATGACATAGCGGGTATATGACTGTGTCAGGAATGTCATAGCGGGTATATGACTGTTTCAGGAATGACATAGCAGGTATTTGACTGTTTCAGAAATGACATAGCGGGTATATGACTGTTTCAGGAATGACATAGCGGGTATATGACTTCCAGGAATGACATAGCGGGTATATGACTGTTTCAGGAATGACATAGTGGGTATATGACTGTTTCTAGAATGACATAGTGGGTATATGACTGTTTCAGGAATGACATAGCGGGTATATGACTGTTTCGGGAATGACACTGCGGGTATATGAATGTTTCAGGAATGACATAGCAGATATATGACTGTTTCAGGAATGACATAGCGGACCTCCACGAAGCCAAGAAGCTGCTGCAGGAAGCTGTTGTCCTGCCCCTTATCATCCCAGACTTCTTTAAGGGCATTCGGCGTCCTTGGAAGGTACAACATTCGTGTACGAGGACGGCTAGATGTTGGTTTTGAATTGCATTAAGAATTCACTTGAAATATTTAGTTATTTAAAAAAAAAAAGCAAAAGTAAACCAAATTTGGATTTAATTTAGACTTTTGTAGACGTTTGTTATCTTCATAGCAATTAATTCACTTAGTGTCTTTAATGTAGTACAGTAAGTTGTCAGGTAGAAAGGTGATGCAGTTTGTTGGTCAGTATGCTATGGTGCTGAATGCTTTGTAGACAAAGAATTCACAGATGTAAATCATTTACCGTTTGTGACTGGTGAAATGTGAATGAATCTCTGTGTCCATATGGCAATACTTAACAGTAATTTTAAAGGTAACTGTGTTATCCATCATGTAAGCTTATGGAGCCATCTATACAAGGCTACCCCACTTGGCAATTTGTTTGTAAAATATTGAAAAACTGAGGTAGCCTGTTTGCCTGTTTGATAAGTAATACTACAAAAAAGGACACCTTGCAAATTGCATTTTTTTTTTATTAAATAACAAAGTTTCTCTTTTAAGGGACATATCAATGATTTACTGAACTAAATGGAGGTTGTGCTTGTGCATGCCTGGGAGTAGCAAGCACAACAAGCAGCGAACAAATCACACATATCCACTCAACATTTTGACAAGCTTTCAATTATTTGTAACACTGGAAGTTCTGTTTCTAACGTGATTATTACCTGTGTTTCTATTGCAGGGTGTGCTGATGGTGGGGCCACCAGGCACAGGCAAGACCCTGCTTGCCAAGGGGGTTGCAACTGAGTGTGGGACAACGTTCTTTAACATTTCCTCGGCCGCACTTACCTCTAAGTGGCACGGGGAGTCAGAGAAACTCGTCCGCTTGTTGTTTGAGATGGTGGGTTGACAGTAGATACTTCATCTCCAAAACTAGGCACAATTTCTGAAAGTCTGAAACGTCAATTAAGCCAACAGCTTCTCCAGTTAGATTAAAAAAATATTTTATTCAAAGACTTCAGAAATATTTCAGTTTTGAGATATTGGTCCGACTTTGTCACAAGACTGGGACCGGGGTTTAGACCTTAGATTTTGGTTGAGAATATGGTAAATGTGTACACAGATCCATGACCAGTCTGCATTCTATTATACATAAAGTATTTGTCTGCTAATAAAAAGTCATGTAGTGATCTCAGTATACCTATACTGATTCTGATACAGTAATAATTCAGTATCCAATTTTAATTCTAAATATTATGTAAGTGTTGGGTTATTTTGTCACTTAAAAGCCTTAAATGATCATGAAATGATTCTTATATGTGCAGGCATTGTTTAATTTTGTTTAGTAAAATCATTTTTGAAAAATCATATTTTATTTATCAAATTTTTAAAAAAGTGTTTGTGTGTGTTTTTCTGTTAAAGTATACAGAAAATACTTTTTATAATGTACGTTTTATTTACTCACAGTTGTAATAAAATAAAAACATGTTTTTAAACAGCTGAGTCGTAACATTACAACATGATGTACGCAATGCTTCAAAATCTGAAAGATGCGATACTACCAAAGATGCTATCTTAAGAACAATGCCATATCTCCCTTTAATATGTTTTGTATTGCGTTTTGACTGTTTTTGTTAAGAACCAATGGCTAGCAGCATGTGTGTGTTTGCAGGCTCGTTTCTACGCCCCCAGTACCATCTTCATTGATGAGATTGACTCCATTTGCTCCAAGCGAGGTACAGGCTCAGAGCATGAGGCCAGTCGACGTGTCAAGTCTGAACTCCTCATACAAATGGACGGTGAGTTGGACACAATACCTTACATTACCCTCAGCTTTCTAATTAAGGCCAGAGTACACTACCTGGAAGTATAAGCTAAACATCTCCTGTTAGGGTACATAATGGGTCAGAGAATGGTTAGAAGTTATGCATTCTCCACCCCACCCCTAAATGCAGTGGTTTTAGTTGATCTTGGATTAGGTTTTTGGGGACCAAGTGTCAGTATGGCAGCAAACTTGCCAAGCTTAGTAGTATTAAACACATACACATGTGCAAGCCCATTGTTTTCTAATAATAGTACTAATTGACTGCCTTTGTCATGTGGTAAATCAACACAAGTATGGATGTGACTGCTTAATATATCTTGGTAAGAGAAATTTAGCCCAACTTGTATCGATGAAATTGATTATCCTATGAGAATTTCTTTTTTTATTTTGCCCAATTATTCTCTGTGTTATTGCTCTTTGTTGAATATAAGACATTATGGCATCATACTTTAATAGCATGCACAGTGACGGCATCAAACTGTGTAAGACCATTACATGACATATTGTGGTTGCAGAATGTTCAGAAATCCACATCATTGTTCTGCAGTGTACTCTTGATCTAAATATAAGATTGTTTTATGAGTAATACATTCTATTACAAATGTTTGCATGCCATTTTTGGCAATAAACACTCAACAGTGACAGAATAAATCATGTGCTTTTAATCAGATGAAAATTAATTGTAACATAAAACATTTCAAAATGGTTTAATACCTGTGGGAAAAAGATTAAAAAAAAATAATCATAGATTTAACAAAACACGACATATTTATTTCTCCTTTGTAATATTTTCTAAATAAATTTTATTGAAAGCATTATACAATTTATATGTTAAAACATCACCTGTTTATTAAGTTAAACCATACTAGCAAAACAAGAGACCAGTTGCCTTAACAAGTAACACTGCATTAAGAGACCGTCTGTGTTAAGAGACCGCTTTAAAGATCAACTCTCCCCAATCTCTTAAGACAGGTTAGCCTGTGCAATGAGTTTTGTATTAACAAACGCCTATCCATGATTTTAACTTTTTTGTTTTGTTTTATGTCAGATGATGTTCTCTGACTGGGATGTGTTTCTGTATTGCAGGTTCCTTTTTGTGCCTCAGTATTTGCAGATGTCTGTATTTGTGTCTCTGTATTGCAGGCGTCTATGTCTGTTTGTGTATTGCAGGTGTGGCCGGTGCTTGTGAGGGTGAAGATGCGTCCAAGATTATCATGGTGCTGGCGGCCACCAACTTCCCCTGGGACCTGGATGAAGCCCTGCGTAGACGCCTTGAGAAGAGGATCTACATCCCCCTGCCCACAAGTTAGTATGTCAATATATCTACAGGGTTATTGTGGTCATGTTTAGCTATTTTGTTTTCAGTTATTCAGTTTCAATTTGAATTTTTCTTCTGTGTGCAAAACTGGGTCACAGGGATCAAAAACTAGGTCACTTGGTCAACTTAAAGAAAAAACTTGTGAACAGGGTGGTAACTTGTTTTTTACCTATCAATAAGTGCATATAATATTGTACATTCTGTACATAATCTGCTTTTATGTATAAACATTGTTTGTTTTGTCAAATTTTTAACTGTAAAGTACACTGTTTTACCTTTGATTTTTATGTGGCCCTAAAGAGGTAACCGTTTGGCGACACGTTAGTTATTACCTGTAAATATATAAATATTACCATTAAATTTCTTTCAAATATTGTCTTAACACCACTCTGGGGGGACGTCCTTATTTCATAGCCCAATCCTCTATAAGTTCCATACAGACAGGGTCTTACGTTGGAGCATTACGGCTATATTCCCTGTCTGCAAGTGTTTAACATTGAGCCACATACATAAATTTATACACCTTACAATTTTTAATAACTCAATACTCAATTGCAACATTAATATAGATTTGAGAATTATACTCCCTATGTGTTATTATATATTACCTTTTTT
>VMBQ01003342.1:55862-77435 GCA_007657795.1 Dreissena rostriformis
GGGGGGGGGGGGGGCTGGGGGCACGGGTCCGTTAAAAAACATGGCCACAAGGGGGAGGGGGGGGGCAGGGCAAATTGCTGAAGTTAAATTTTATGAACATCTTAGAGATTATATTTATTGCCCAATCTTCATGAAACCTGCTAAGAACATTTGTCTCAATGATATCTTGGCCAAGTTCCAAACTAGGTTACATGGGGTCAATTACTAGGTCATTTGGTCGAAATATAGAAAAAGCTTGTGAACACTCTATAGAGCCCATATGTATTGCCTAATCTTCATGAAACCTGGTCAGAATGTTTGTTCAAATAAGTTTGTCACCTGGTGATATAAACTAGATTTCTTAGTATATTAAAGAAAAGGTTGTAAACTCTTTTTCCCAATGACATCTTGGCTGAGTTCGAAAGTGGGTCATATGGGGTCAAAATAAAGGCGGCTGTGTCAAATTAAAGAAAAAGCATGGGAACAATTCGGAAAATCAGAAGTCACATTTATTGACCAATCTTTATGAAAATTGGTCAGAACCTGTTTCCCAAATGACATGCCAACCGAGTTTGAAATTAAGTCAGGTAGGGTAATAAACTAGGTCACAAGGTCAAATAAAAGAAAAAGCTTGTGAACACTCTACACGCCACATTTATTGCCAAATCTTCATGATACTTGATCAGAAAATTTATCTTAATAATATTTCGCAACATGGTCACACTGTGCAAGAAACAACACCACTAGGGCGAATTAAAAAAAAAGCTTGTGAACACTCAATTATTCTCCAATCTTCTTGTAACTTGCTCTGAACATTTGGTCAAATGGTTTCTCCATCAAGTGAGATATGATTCCAATAAAAAAAAAAACAAGGCCTTCTTGAGGCAGGCAGTTTTCCTTATGTGGCTATAGTAAAACTATTTGAACACTAAAATCACCTAAGTAATCTACTCATCATGAAACTTTATAAGAAATTTCAAAACGATTGTGTTTATAATACATCTGGGCTGAGTTTGAAAATGATCGTGGTTTGTTAAAAAAATAGCTTCCAGGTGATGGGGCAGTCTTAAAGCGTAACCTAATGAACACTACCTTCTCAGAACAGTAGAGTTTCTTGGGATCTCAGGTGAGCGCCTTAGGACCTATGACCCTCTTGTTTGAAGGAGAATTACTAATGTTTCTTGTGAAGTACAGCTATGCAAGATTAGTTCATCAAACATCATATGCTAAAATGTCTATTTGTATTTAAGTGTATAAACTATCCCAGAAAAGATAGCTCTAGAGGCAGAACCTGTTGATTTTCCTTCAAAATTACTCTTGTCTTGTTTCTAAACGACTATTATGATAATCCTGTGACTGTGTTGTGTGCGTCAGCTGATGGTCGAGAGGAGCTGTTGAAGATCAACCTAAAGGAGGTGCCCCTGGCCGCAGATGTCAACCTGAAACAGGTGGCAGAGCTCTTAGACGGCTACTCTGGGGCTGACATCACCAATGTATGCAGGTAACGCAAGTGGGCTCTTTCTGTTAAATGTAATACTTTAAAACATACACACAGTTGTTATTATAATTTGCAACAAGGCAGTCCATAGCTCTAATATATCCCCTTTCGTGATTCTTTTAACCTTAAACCTAATGAATTATGCATCAATGTGATAAATGTTTATGGCTTATTTCTTAAAACTTCTTAAAACAGCACCTGATATTTAGAATGGACACAATAATTGAGGCTAAAAAATTGACCTTCTGTAACCTTGACTTTGGTCTGGCCCAAAGCCCCTTGCCTTCAGTATTTAACCTTCATTTATAGTCCTGATATTGAGCTTATGTGACTGACTCATGCATTTTGCACATTGTTTAATGATCTCAACGTTTGAGCATAGTTCCAGTCAAATCCTTCAAAGGGTATACAAGATATGTACAGATATGAACATGAAGGATTGAACATTTGACATTAACCTTAATCTTGTACCAATGAATTAGGCCTGCTACACATTGCCTCAATGACCTTATGTGCATTCAACTTAGTTGAAATGTAATTTTGTAGTTTCGTTAAATGGGACAGATTTGTTATGCCCCCCTTCGAAGAAGAGGGGGTATATTGTTTTGCACATGTCGGTAGGTCGGTCGGTCCGTCCGTCCACCAGATGGTTTCCGGATGATAACTCAAGAACGCTTAGGCCTAGAAGCATGAAACTTCATAGGTATATTGATCATGACTGGCAGATGACCCCTATTGATTTTGAGGTCACTAGGTCAAAGGTCAAGGTCACAGTGACTCGAAATAGAAAAATGGTTTCCGGATGATAACTCAAGAACGGATGATAACTCAAGAACGCTTAAGCCTAGGATCATAAAACTTCATAGGTACATTGATCATAACTGGCAAATGACCCCTATTGATTTTCAGGTCACTAGGTCAAAGGTCAAGGTCACAGTGACTCGAAACAGTAAAATGGTTTCCGGATGATAACTCAAGAACGCTAACGCCTATGATCATGAAACTTCACATGTACATTGATCATGACTGGCAGATGACCCCTATTGATTTCAGGTCACTAGGTCAAAGGTCAAGGTCACAATGACTCGACACAGTAAAGTGGTTTCCGGATGATAACTCAAGAAAGCTTACGCCTAGCATCATTAAACTTCATAAGTACATTGATCATGACTGGCAGATGACCCCTATTGATTTTCAGGTCACTAGGTCAAAGGTCACAGTAACTCGAAATAGTAAAACTGTTTCCAGATGATAAATCAAGAATGCTTAGGCCTAGCATCATGAAATTTCATAGGTAGATTAATCATTACTGGCAGATGACCCCTATTGATTTTCAGGTCACTAGGTCAAAGGTCAAGGTCACAGTTACTCAAAACAGTAAAATGGTTTCAGGATGATAACTCAAGAATACTTAGGCCTATGATCATGAATCTTAATAGGTACATTGATCATGACTGGCAGATGACCCCAATTGATTTTCAAGTCACTAGGTCAAAGGTCAAGTTCACAGTGACAAAAAACCTATTCACACAATGGCTGCCACTACAACTGACAGCCCATATGGGGGGCATGCATGTTTTACAAACAGCCCTTGTTAGATTTTAAATTTGTGCATTTTTAATAATGTCTGACACAAAACTTTTGATGTAATTTTTTTTGAACATTTGATATCTTGGTGGAACGGACCCACATAAATTCACGAAATATAAGTGTCCGACAAAAAACATGATTTCACTATATAAACATTTGAGCCAAGTTTCTGGATAATCTTGCAAGGA
Organism: Dreissena rostriformis; assembly: GCA_007657795.1. Lineage (NCBI taxonomy): Eukaryota > Metazoa > Mollusca > Bivalvia > Myida > Dreissenidae > Dreissena > Dreissena rostriformis. The sequence goes on from VMBQ01003342.1 coordinate 59,118, forward strand.
TACAGGAGTGGACACTAAAATGTAGACTTAAGCATTTGACCTTCCTGTACAACCTTGACCTTAGCCAGGATGACTGCCTGATGAATGACTTCTGTACATCGTCTCAATGTCATTAACATTTCAAAGTTTTATCCTACTTTTTGAAATGGTATAGAAGATATGGAGCAGACAAGCAAAATGTTACAAACATAGAGACAATCTATCGGTACTCCTACAACCCCTTACTGCTTCATGGCGGCAGATTAAATATGAAAATTGAAACCTTCTGTTAATGCTTCTATAATGTATGAAGGTCAGTTTATTTCACATCTATCTGAACATAAAGACTACCGGTATATATTTTAGCATAATGCAAAGTTAATTCCAAAAAATGACCTTCACCAAAAGAGCATAGAAACTAGCATTCCATTTCTTAAATTATAAATGACAATCAATAAGTCCTCTGTGTGCCTGCAGGGATGCTGCGATGATGTCGTTCCGGCGGCGTATCAAGGGGCTGACCCCGGAGCAGATCAAAGAGATCCCCAAGGAGGAGCTCAACCTGCCCACCTCCATGGAGGACTTCATAGAGGCCAACAAGAAGGTGAACAAGTCTGTCTCCAAGGACGACCTCAAGAAGTACGAGGAGTGGATGAAGGAGTTTGGCTCTGTGTAGACCACTGCACCGGCAGTGAAAGCACTTCTGAACTTAATGTCCATTCGTTTGTTAATTTAGTTTGAGTGCAATTGTGAGTGTATACACAGGTTCTCACATCACAGACAACTGGCATAAGTGAATGTGTATGATATTTGTGGAGATGTTGTATTCATGATGCAAAACATGTCAATGTTCATCTGTTTGTTATATCCACAACTATTTCAGCTCGACATGATTCAGTTTACTTTAAACCTGTTCCTAAACATCCTGTTTGACATGGTAACATTATTTATTCATGCATTTGTTTCTTGATTCTTTGTAAGGTTATATGGTGTGGTCATGTATTCAAAAACCAATGAATGCCTAATTATTTTATTTATCCATAGAAGTAAGGAATACCATCATAATGTACGGTTGAAAATAAATGTACTGTTCAGCTCGTTTGTTCCTTATCTGAACTTCATCTATTATGCTTCATGTAGTTGGTTGGGACTAAAGGTCAACCCTCCTGAACCTTTAGTCAGATTTTCATGAAACTTCCTTGGATGACCCTCTTTCAAAGCTGTTAAAATCACTCTGGTCTATTGCATATTTAGGTCACCAGATATAGTAATAGAATTAAAAAATTAAAATGCCAAAAATCCTCTTCTGAAACCAAAAGGGTCAGGAGTTTAATGTTTGGTGTTTTACATTGTCTTGTGGTCCTCTACTAAGTTTGTTCAAATCATTCTCCTAGGGTTTAAAATGGCCACACCCCAGGGGACAACATGATTTAAATAAACTTATATAACTTAAAAAATCTTTTCTTAAACGACAAGCCTCAGGTGTTAAATGTGGAATAAAACATTGGTCGTTTTTGTTCAAAAACATGTCCTTGTCATCACCCTGAGGGTAACTTGTCTCCGCTATATGTATAAAGTGAACGATTAAAAAGCTTTTCCTCTGAAACTGTGAGGACCATAGGTTTGGTATTTGGCATGTAACATCACCTGGTGGTCCTCCTGGTGAGTTACTTCCCTTGCATGTATGTAGTGAAAACTCATCTGCAACCACAAGGTTGTAAGTCATTTACCGGGTAAACATTGGCCTGCCCTCAAAGTTGTTTCCTTAATATGTTTACAGTGAAACAGTGTTCTTCTCTTAAACCATAAGAACCAGAGGTTCACAAGTGTGAGGTATTGATCTCCATAAAACCGGTTTAAACCCCCAATGCTTTGTATTGACCGTTCCAAGGCGCTGTGTGTGTCTTGTGCACTACATTTGTTTCGTGCCTTGTTGTTTGACAATTTGTTCCTTGCCATAAATAATAGACCACATTGTATCAGGTTTCTCTCCTTCTGGTGCAGCTCAAGGTTCATTTTGTGTATATTTGGTATTAGGCATGTAACAGTGTACGGTGGTTCTCTTCTACGTTTTTCCCTGGGGTCAAAATTTATCTCTCACTGGGGGTAACTTGATTCCCTTACATGTATATAGTTAAAGAAATATCTGAAACCGCAAGGCAAAGAAATAAGGTATTCTTTATGTTCCATCATAAAGTGGTCCTCTACCAAGTTTGTTCAAATTTTGTGCATGGGACAAAGTTGTCCTCACCCGAGGGGTAGCTTGTTTACCTTATATCGGGTTTCAGGTGAGTGACCTAGAGCATTTGGCCCTCTTGTTTGGTCGTACCAAAACAAAGTTTGCTTAGATAAAAGGTTTAATTGATAACTAAAGTCTGCATCCTGCCATTGCTAAAAAGTAATGAGGCTAGGTTAATGAAACTTATGGAGAGCCTGTTCTTACCCCTACAACATTAACCTTGTAGGGGACTTCTGTTTTGTCTATGACAAACTCTTGTTTTATCTGTGCTTTTATAAAATGTTGTTTAACTTCAAATAGTAAGTTTTCTGCATTTGTTTATTTTTTTTCCCTTATATTACAAGTGAAAACTATGTGCACAGCAGACTCAGGCAAAGAGTCAGCAGCAGGTACTCTACCAGTCACAAGTCTGGTATGTTGATTAGTTGGAGAAATATGCCAAGATACAAGGCACATGTTGGGAATGTATTTGTGTTTTGGTGATGCAATTCTAAGAAGAAAATTCATAATCTTTAAAAAAAATAAAAAAATTATCAAACATAGTATTGTAACATTTTAATATTTATGAAATATTCTATAATAATATATAGTACAGTATATTATTAACACTAAACATTACAATGATCTAATTGTTCACACCGTGTTATTGTTCCACGCCATGAACACGTAAGGCTTTCTTACGCACGTAACAAGCACTGTCAATCTCTTTCTAACTTGCTTTGGTAATCAATGAGCAAATTAGTAAAGGAAAAGCTGTCTTAATTAGCACCTGACACAAAATGTCTACTTTAAAGATTAAAGATTTGAATCCAAAAACTCTAGAATTCTCTTCCATGAATGTTCCTGGGCATCTGCGTGAGGCTTGGGAAATCCACCTGCCATCATCTTTTCATCTGAAAAACAACAAAGAAAATGTATTTGTTATCAACTTCAGACAAGTTACTTTTACAGACAGTGTCCCCCACCATAGGTGCATTGCCGTCGAAGGGGTAAAGCAAGAATTTGCAATCAAATTTTAAAGAAAAAGTGCACTCGCAAGACCTGGGATTGTGTCATTTTTGACAAGGAACAATAACTTTATCTTAAATCCTTTAAAATATGCGCTTTAGCACTTGCAGATAATAATTCTGTACAAGGTTGTCTAAAATGGCATGCAAAATGTAGGATTTGCGCTAAAAAGCTTTTTATATGTTATTTTAAACATATGGCAATAACTCCTTACAAAAACGAAATCGCAAAACCTTGACAATATGCACTGTCACATTGAGTGCACTATTCTTTAAACGTTTGATGAAATTCACAGGGGAAATGTAAGTGTTGTACACAGAAGCTTTTATTTGAAATTTTGAACAAAAGGCAATAAGTCCTTAAAGATAACTAAATAGCAAAGCCTTGACAATATGTACTGTACAGATAATCATTCTGTTCTGTGAAAGTATGAGGCAAAATGTAAGAGTTGCACACACAAGAGAGTTATGAACAGAAGCACACATACATCCAGTCACAAAACCTCCGATGGAATGACACCTGCCATTTCTTTATCTCAACACCTCTTGGGGGAATATAAATATTAAGCTTCTTCTATATCTGTACCCATCTGAGCACTATGTAGTGAACCAAAGAAACTTTTGTGTCAAAAAGTTTTGCTACACTACACCTGAAAAATACTTTGAAAGAGACTAAACAGGACTCACCTTTTAAGTGATAAAAGTCATCCTAATTGTCTCTACCTTTAAAGTTCTCGGGCATAAAGTCCAGAGTGAGCATTCTCTTGCGTCCGGGAGCCACTGCCCGGATGTGAGGCATGAATGGTGGCTCTATCAGGTGACCAGCTCCCTCGTAACGGTACACCTGATAGGAAAACATATGATACCTTTAGATACCTGCCTTCACAGACAGGTAAACATGTGATACCTCCAGATACCTGCCTCCACAGACAGGTAAACATGTGACACCTTAAGATACCTGCTTTCACAGACAGGAAAACACATGACACCTTTAGATACCTGCCTCCACAGACAGGCAAACAAGTGATACCTTATGATAAATGCCTTAACAGACAGACAAACAAGTGATACCATATGATAAATGCATTAACAGACAGGCAAACAAGAGATAGCTTCAGATAAATGCCTTCACAAACAAACAAGAGATACCTTCAGATAAATGCCTTCACAGACAGGCAAACAAGTGGTCCCATCAGTAAATGCCTTCACAGACAGACAAACAAGAGATACCTTCAGATAAATGCCTTCACAGACAGGCAAACAAGTGATAGCTTCAGATAAATGTCTTCACAGACAGGCAAACAAGTGATACCTTTAGATACCTGCCTTCACAGGCAGGCAAACAAGTGATACCTTATGATAAATGCCTTCTGGACGGGCAAACAAGTGATAGCTTCAGATGTAAGCCTTTACAGACAAACAAGTGATACTTTTAGATGAATGCCTTCACAAAAAGACAAACAAGTGATACTTTTAGATAAATGCCTTCACATAAAGACAAACAAGTGATACTTTTAGATAAATGCCTTCACAGACAGGCAAACGAGTAATACTTTTAGATAAATGCCTTCACAGGCAGACAAACAAGTGATACCTTCAGATAAATGCCTTCACAGACAGACAAACAAGTGATACCTTCAGATAAATGCCTTCACAGACAGACAAACAAGAAATACCTTCAGATAGATGCCTTCACAGACAGGCAAACAAGTGATACCTCCAGATAAATACATTCACAGACAGACAAACAAGTGATACCTTCATATATATGCTTTCACAGACAGACAAACAAGAGATACCTTCAGATAAATGCCTTAACAGACAGGCAAACAAGAGATACCTTCAGTAAAATGCCTTCACAGACAGACAAACAAGTGATATCTTCAGATAAATGCCTTCACAGACAGACAAACAAGTGATACCTTAAGATAAATGCCTTCACTGACTGGCAAACAAGTGATACCTTCAGATAAATGCCTCCACATGCAGACAAACAAGTGATACCTTCAGATAAATGCCTTCACAGACAGACAAACAAGTGATTCCTTCAGATAAATGCCTTCACAGACAGACAAACAAGTGATACCTTCAGATAAATGCCTTCACAGGCAGACAAACAAGTGATAACTTCAGATAAATGCCTTCACAGACAGACAAACAAGTGATACCTTCAGATAAATGCCTTCACAGACAGACAAAAAAAGTGATACCTTCAGATGAATGCCTTCACAGGCACACAAACAAGTGATACCTTCAGATAAATGCCTTCACAGACAGACAAACAAGTGATATCTTCAGATAAATGCCTTCACAGACAGACAAACAAGAGATATCTTCAGATATAAGCCATTACAGGCAGACAACAAGTGATACCTTCAGATAAATGCATTCACAGACAGACAAACAAGTGATACCTTCAGATAAATGCCTTCACAGACAGACAAACAAGTGATACCTTCAGATAAATGCCTTCACAGACAGGCAAACAAGAAAAATCTTCAGATAAATGCCTTCACATGCAGGCAACAAGTGGTTCCTTCAGATATATGCCTTAACGGACAGACAAACAATGGATATCTTCAGATAAATGCCTTCACAGAGAGACAAACAAGAGATATTTTCAGATAAATGCCATAACAGGCAGGCAAACAATCGATTTCTTCATACACTTGCCTATTACTGACTGATTGTATCGGTTTCTTTATGATCAATGCAGTAAAGCTAGCAACATTCTTTATAGTAAAAGAATTTAATCAGTATGCAGATTAATGAAATTTTCAGTATCAATACAGTGCACTAGTATAAAACAAATATCCTAACAAAATCATTATACATATTTAATAAACTTGCCAAATCTCAGTATCCCTTCCTATGTCTCTGGGTATATACATACCTGTAGATTGTGTCTGTACTGGTCTGGGATGTGATTCTCCAAGTATGTGTGCCACTTAGGGTGGACCTGCTTGTCATCCTCACCCACAACCACCAGCAGGCGGGCACCATGCTGCCACGCCTGCAACAGACACACAGGGGGGGGGGGGNATACACATATAAACTGTATCATGTTTTAACTGTGTGAAATAATATTAATTGAACTCTTGGTTTGCCCTTAAGCTCATAATTGATGATTGGTATGTAGAACACAAATACTGGTACACAATGCACAAGTATATACAAATTTGCAGCATTGAAGCCATGCGTTTACTGCATCATTCCTCACTGACTTCATTAACTGCATTGTATTTATTTCAAGTATCTTACAAAGTACTGTGTGACAGTAACATGACAAGCCTTCTTTGTGTTCATATTTTTCGAAACAGTTTCTTTCACCAGACCGGCTTGCTCATGTACTCTAACAGATTGACAACTCTTATACACCAACAGTTCTTACAGACTGACAATTCTGACTGACAACTCTAACAGACTGACAAATCAAACAGACTGACAACTCAAACAGATTGACAACTCTAACAGACTGACAACTCTAACAGACTGACAACTCAAAAAGACTGACAACTCAAACAGACTGACAACTCAAACAGACTGACAACTCAAACAGACTGAAAACTCTAACAGACTGAAAACTCTAACAGACTGACAACTCAAACAGACTGACCACTCTATCAGACTGACAACTCAGACATACTCACAACTCTATCAGACTGACGTATCTATCAGACTGACAACTCTATCAGACTGACAACTCTATAACAGACTGGCAACTCAAACAGACTAAGAACTCAAACACACTTACAACTCAAACATACTGACAACTCTAACAGAATGAAAACTCTTCACAAACAGACAACTCTTACAGACTGAAAACTCTAACAGACTGAAAACTCTAACAGACTCACAACTATAATTGACTGACAAATCTAACATACTGACAACTCTAAAAGACTGACAACTCTAACCAACTGAAAACTTTAACAGACTGATAACTCTAACAGAATAAAACTCTAACAGACTGACAACTCAAACAGACTGACAACTCTAACAGACTCACAACTTTAATTGACTGACAACTCTAACATTCTCACATCTCTTACAGACTGAAAACTCAAACAGACTGACAACTCTTACAGACTTAAAACTCTTAACAGACTGACAACTCTAACAAACTGAAAACTCTGACAGATTAAAAACTTAATTATCCGACAACTCTAACAGATGGACAACTCAAACATTCTAACAACTCTAACAGACTGACATCTCAAACATACTGACAATTCTAACAGACTGAAAACTCGAACAGACTGAAAACTCTTACAGACTGAAAACCCGAATAGACTGACAACTCAAACAGACTGGCAACTCTAACAGACTGAAAACTCTAACAGACTGAAAACTCAAACAGACTGACAACTCTAACAGACTGACAACTCTAACAGACTAGAAACTATAACAGACTGACAACTCAAACATACTGAAAACTCTTACTGAAAACTCTAACAGACTGAAAACTCTTACAGACTTAAAACTCAAATAGACTGATAACTCAAACAGACCGGCAACTCTAACAGACTGAAAACTCAAACAGACTGACAATTCTATCAGACTGACAACTCTAAAATACTGACAACTCTAACAGACTGACAATTCTAACAGACCAACAACTCAAACAGACTGAAAACTCTAACAGACTGAAAACTCGAACAGACTGACAACTCTAAAGGCTGACAACTCTAACAGACTGACAACTCTAAAAGACTGACAACTCTAACAGACTGACACATCTAACAGACTGTCAACTCTAACAGACTGACAACTCAAAAAGACGAACAACTCTTACAGACTGACAACTCTAGCAGACTAACAACTCTAACAGACTGTCAACTCTAACAGACTGACAACTCAAACAGATTGACAACTCTTACAGACTAACAACTCTAACAGACTGACAACTCAAACAGATTGACAACTCTTACAGACTGACAACTCAAACAGACTGACAACTCTTACAGACTAACAACTCTAACAGACTAACAACTCTAACAGACTGACAACTCTGACAGATTGAAAACTTTAATTGACTGACAACTCTAACAGACTGACACTTCGAACAGACTGACAACTCTAACAGACTGACAACTCTAACAGACTGACAACTCTAACAGACTGACAAATCTAACAGACTGACTGCTTGGACCAAAGACACATTACACCAACATTTGTGTATGCATAAGAAAGTCTGAATACCACAGCGTACAGGAATCAGCATGGGGCTGAAGCAGTCAAAGACCTGGTTGATGACAACACCCTCCTCTGTCTTGTATACCTTATCACTCCTGCAGAGACAAGTACAGGAGGCATGTAGACATTTGTGGTGTCAATAAGACATATCAAGATGACATCAAGCCAATTTAGAGGTGGCTGAAGATATATAATGGTGGCATTTGACATAGATGTTTCATATAGACATATAGAGGTGGAGTTAATACATACAGAGATACAGAGACAGAAAGTAGACTTATAGAGGTTGAATATAGACTTATAGAGGTGGCATTTAGACAAATATAGATGGCATATATACAAATAGAGATAGAAAGTAGACATATAGAGGTGGCCTTAAGACGTTATAGAGCTTGTATGTAGTCATACAGAGGTGGTATTTAACCACATATATTTGGCATTAATACATTGATATTTAGTTATATTAGTTACACAGATTCTTACTGACCCCGTACAGTGAGATACAGGTCAGTAAATTAATAAAGCGCAACAGCTCAGCCAATGCAAAACGAGTATTCTGAACAAGGTAAGATAATAGAGAGTTATAGTATAGAAATACAGTTTAAAAAATCAAATATTCATTATATTGATGTGTTTTAGTTTGAACTTTACTGTTTAATGTAAGTTTTATAACAAATTGTTATTTATCCAAATATATTTATATATTCCCATTGAAGATTAAATCAACCCTAAAATAAAGACATATAGAGGTGGAATGTACACATATAGAGGTGGCATGCAAACATATACAGGTGAATTGTAGACATATACAGGTGGAATGTAAACATATAGAGGTGGAATGAAGACATATACAGGTGGAATGTAGACATATACAGGTGGAATGTAGACATATACAGGTGGAATGTAGACATATACAGGTGGAATGTAGATATATACAGGTGGAATGGAGACATATACAGGTGGCATGTAGACAAATACAGGTGGAATGTAGACATATAGAGGTGGAATGTAGACATATACAGGTGGAATGTAGACATATACAGGTGGAATGTAGACATATATAGGTAGCATGTAGACATATACAGGTGGAATGTAGATATATACAGGTGGAATGTAAACATATACAGGTGAAATGTACACATATAGAAGTGGCATGTAGACATATACAGGTGGAATGTAGACATATAGAGGTGAAATGTAGACATATAGAGGTGGCATGTAGAAATACAGAGGTGGCATGTAGACATATAGAGGTGGCATGTAGACATATACAGGTGGAATGTATACATATAGAGGTGGCATGTAGACATATACAGGTGGAATGTACACATATAGAGGTGGAATGTAGACATATAGAGGTGGAATGTACACATATAGAGTTGGAATGTACACACATGGAGGTAGAATGTACACATATAGAGGTGTAATGTACACATATAGAGGTTGAATGTACACATATAGAGGTGACATGTACACATATATAGGTGACATGTACACATATAGAGGTGGAATGTACACATATAGAGGTGTAATGTACACATATAAAGGTGGAATGTACACATATAGAGGTGTAATGTACACATATAGAGGTGACATGTACACATATAGAGGTGTAATGTACACATATAGAGGTGTAATGTACACATATAGAGGTGACATGTACACATATAGATGTGTAATGTACACATATAGAGGTGTAGATGGCACATGCACACATAGAGCTGCATGTAGATATATAGAGTTGATATTAAGACATATTGAGGTGGTAAGCAAACGTAGAAGAAACATGTAGACATACAGATGATGTTTGTAGGCATAAAGAAAAATGGAATGTAGACATATAAAATTGTTATGTAGATACAAAGATATTACATGACATAGCATATGCCATGAAGACATATTTAGGTAGAATTTAGACATATAAAGGTTTCATAAAGACTTCATAAGGTTGGCATGTGAACATTAAAGATTGCATGTAGAAATATTTAGGTTGCATGTTGACATAGAGCTGGCAAGTAGACATAAATAGGACAGGTATAATGCTTACATGAACAATTTGGTCTGTTGCCTCTCCCATAACATCACTTACCAGTTAGTAGTTGACACATTCAAGTTGTCCAAACTGTTAATGATGGGGACACCATTGATATTCACAACAACTTTAACCTACATTTATAAACAAAAAAATAGTATTTGTTAAAGTACAAATATTTGGTATATATTAAACGATGAAATGAAATAAGGAAACACAATTTAATAACATTAACATTGCTTAATATTTCCATTGTCTCAATTATAAGTATATATAAGTATAAATAAATGTTAATTTCACAACAACAAAATAAGTTTGACTTTATGCCAATACTAGTTGTCTTCTGTGTGTGTCTTTCTTTCTTACAAATAACCAAGACAATTTATTTTATAAAATCTAAAATTCCTTTTAAAAAGACATTTTCTTGAGTAAAATAAGAGGACACATTTCTACGAAAGAAAAGAACCAATATTGTACCAATGGTTCCCATTCTAAAACTGTCCACTTAAGACGAAAGCTATTAACCCAGTTCTTTATACCTAAGATAACAGAGTGTCAGTCTAAAATTCATAAGTCCACCAAAACTCAAAGATTTTGCCCCCTCTCCTTGCTAGATGCAGTCTACAGTCTACTAGAGTTGACACTCTAGAACATATATGTCCCATATATGAGGTTACAGAGAGCCCTATCTAAAACTCGAATATCCCACGAATCACATGCAAACTTCCTCCAGTAAGTCCTGACCTGATGTAACAAAAGACAAGAGCTGTGCTTATGAGACACAATGCCCCCTACTACACTTTGAGGCTGCAGAGCAGTTTTTTTAGAGAAAATTGTTAAGTCCAAGGCCCGTTACTTCGTAAAAAATCAATTGACCAAAACAGAACTTGTACTTGATATGTAACTCATGTAGATAGACTAACACTAAATATCAGGTCAATATAAGCGTTTAGGAAAAAAACTCTGGAAATGAATGCCGGACGGACGGACAGACGGACGGTTGGACTGCTATATGCCACCCTACCAGGGGGCATAAAAGAGTTTGACATTCAAACATAGCCAAAACCACATACTAATATCATCCAGATGTCAACAAACAAGCCAGGTTTTCACTCAAATATCAACCCCCAAAAAGGTTAATGTGCCTGCAATCTGTCCTTACCTGAGATGACATGGCGGCAAGTCTAAGCGCCAAATTTCCCCCAAGGCAGAGGCCTATTACTCCCAACCTGGCTTTGTCTACATACTCCTGTTCTAAAAACCACTCAAACGATTTCTGAAAATAACAGGAAGATTAATTATGGTACTAAAAAACTGAATACAACCGAAACACTTCACACTCAAATAGTAAGTGCCTGTAAATAAAGAAGTTAACAATAACACAAGAGACACAGTTATCAGATTATAACAAGCCACTGTAAAACAAGTATGTATGTAAACAAATATATATTATACTTGTAGTTATATCTGTTCCCAGCACAGCTATGCTATTATACATGCATATCTGTATGTAGCTGACATCTGCTACCAGCATAGCTATGCTACTTTACATGCATATCTGTATATAGCTGATATCTGCTACCAGCATATCCATGCTATTATACATGCATATCTGTATGTAGCTGATATCTGTTCCCAGCCTAGCTATGCTATTTTACATGCATATCTGTATGAAGCTGATATATGCTTCCAGCATAGCTATGCTATTATACATGCATATCTGTATATAGCTGATATCTGCTACCAGCGTAGCTATGCTATTATACATGCATATCTGTATGTAGCTGATATCTGCTACCAGCGTAGCTATGCTTTTATACATGCATATATGTATATAGCTGATATCTGCTACCAGCATAGCTATGCTATTATACATGCATATCTGTATATAGTTGATATCTGCTACCAGCGTAGCTATGCTATTATACATGCATATCTGTAAGTAGCTGATATCTGCTACGAGCGTAGTTATGCTATTATACATGCATATCTGTATTTAGCTGATATATGCTTCCTGCATAGCTATGCTATTATACATGCATATCTGTTTATAATTGATATATTCTTCCAGCATAGCAATGCTATTATACATGCATATCTGTATGTAGTTCATATATATTACCAGCGTAGCTAACATATAATATATGCATACCTGTATGAAGTTAATATTCGCCCCTAGCATAGCTATGATGTTATACAAGCTTACCTGTATGAAGCTGTTATTTTTTTGTAGCATAGCTATGCCATTGTACATGCATATGGAGTTGATATCTCTTCTGGACAAAGCAATGCCATTATACATGCTCACCTGTATGTAGTTGATATCTGCTCCCATAAGCATGGTGGGTAGCCCCTCAGCATACAGGTAGGAGAGACTCAAGGTGGCGTAGCCGTGTGAGGCCAACAAGGCCGCCCTTGTCTCAATCTGGGACACGAGGCCACCAAACATGTCCACCAACCCAGGGAATGGGCCCTCACCTGGGATACAAAACACTCAATGTACACTGGGACACAAGGCACCCAAACATGTCCACCAACCCAGGGAATGGGCCCTCACCTGGTTAACAAAACATTAAGATGTACACTGGGACACAAGGCCCCCAAACATGTCCACCGACCCAGGGAATGGGCCCTCATCTGGGATACAAAACACTTAATTTACACTGCTGCTGGATTTGGAATACTATTCATTGTATGTTAAGCAGTTATAAGTGGGGAAAAAAAGGAATGATAACCTGATCATTTCACTCCGGCTATGTGCAATGGTTTTTGGACTATTTTTTATATTTCAACAATCAGTGGATTATCTCATCCTAACCGTTATATTCGACCTGTTCATACATAGAAAACAAAAGATAAAATTCAATTAAATAATATAATTAAGTGATAACTATGAATAAACTAAATATTTATTTTCCCACAACAGCAGTTAACAACATTTTTATGTGATCCTATAATGTAATATTTATAATATCACAGTTCTATGACTTATGACGTCCCACCTTTGACATGATAATATGACCTTACAATGAAATCAACAAATATCCTCTACTTCTTAAAGGGACTTGTTCACACAGATTTGGCATGTTTTGAAGTGTGTCATTAAATGCTTTAAATTGATTAACATAAACATCAGAACTTAAGAGCTACAATATAAAAACAAGAATAAAAGTTAAAAAGAGAAATAAAAGTTAACCCCACCAGGGCTCGAACCACTGACCCATGGAGTAAAAGCCAAGCGACGAAACCACTCAGCCATCAGTCCTCACGTGTTTTGTGTGTAATTCAGAGTTTATGTTCGGGTTGTCGTTGAGTCCTTACGACTACATTATGTGCGGACCTCACCATCCGTCTTCACATGAATTGCCATTTATTTTATACTTTGTATAACTATCCACGTGTTGAAACAAAATATAATGATAACACCAGAAATCTATATTTTTAGATCGTTTCGCGTCTGAGACACTTTATAATTTTATCAATTTCTAACGATGATTTTGGTAAACGAAAGTGTATGTTCACGATAAGTCTGCAGCATTAGTGTTATGTCGCACACTTATGTACATTATTCATTTATTTCTTGAATCTGTGACAAAAAGTTGAAAAATTCTCATTTTGATAAACTGTGAACAAGTCCCTTTAATACTAATATAGCCATCGTGAACTATATTTTTCTCTCAAACAAAATATGCATGAAAAAAGCCAACTGCACAAATTCACATGCTCATTAATATATGTATATAGAGTTTCATCACACTTGCAGATACACTTTTATTTAAGTTTTACATGCAACACAAATCAAAAAGGCTACTTTTTGTAAAAAGAGGACCATAACTGTGCTTACCTGGTATATCTAAAATAATTGCACTACAATACCCAAGAGCGCAACTGTAACTGCTGATTAATATAAAGTTTCATCAATCTGGCAACAATACTTTTAAAGTGATGCATGACACTGAAATCCAACAGCAGGACTGACTGATGGACAAAGAGGGAAAATCCATATGCATCCTCCTGAAAGTGGGAGCAGAAAATCAGTTTTCCATATGTTTGGTATGATGAGTTCTTGGCATTATTTATCATCTGGAATTTTGTGGTTTGTTCCATGTTGTAAAAATTATTCTTAGTATTTGATATTTACAAACTGTTGCACCTTGAGGCATGAACACAGTTCCCTTGACCGGGCCAGTCAGTCTGATCCTCCTCAATCCTGGCCTCATGAAGAGTCGCTCCACCTTGGCCTCTGCCAGTGGCGCCAGGTCAGTACCGTCAGGCTGCACTTGGTTGCCGGGGAAGACTTTGATAGAGAACACCATTGGCTGGGTGACATCCTTCTTGATCAGGCGGACTAGCTCACTGCTACCCACTGACTTCAGGCTCCAGAACAAGCCCATCTGTTCTACACCTGACATAAATATCCTCAGCTTAAAACCTCAATCAATGAGAATGAGATGAGCACAAATGCATAAGTTGTCAGAAAATATCAAAGTTGGGAATAGAAAGCATTATCTCGCTCAAAAATATTATAGATAAATATTATGTATGTTTATAGTACATGACCTTTATAGTACTACAATTATGGACAGTTTGTGCAAATTAAGCTTGTTTTGTGACCAATTCTTACTCATCAGGCACGCACCTGTAAAAGATCCCTCCAGGGAAGGCATTCTGCAGTTGTCTACTGTGCCATTATCATCCGCTTTATAAAGACACCGAGATTGGAAACTTGTGTCATTTTCAATCAAATCCAGCACAAATGTGACGAGTTGACTGGAGTTCAGGCCTGACATCTGAATGTGGACGGGTTCATCTACCATGCAGACCGCTGGACTGACGTGAAGGGAGGGCCTGTTTTGGTGTGAGTGACTCACGGAGGAACAATTTTGTGCCTTCACTGCATGTCCCATGATAACAGCCAGGCGACGTACAGATTTAAGCATGGTGCTTTTATCTAGGAGACATATTTAAAGTGTACCATGTTGAGCCATGCTGCTGGAAATTGCACAGTGTAATTTCTAAAATAGACAGATGTGAAGATGCACTAGATTTATTGGCATAATGGAACGAGGTTTATACTTTATCATTATAATTCTTATCTAAGTTCAATGGATAACTTAAAAACAACAGACTACTCATAAAAACACTTAGTGACCATTTGTTAATAACTTGAGGCCTTAAAGGGTCTTGTTCACAGATTTATAAACTCACAATTATCCAATTGTTTGACATTCAAAAATAAAAGAACACTGTAAATTGGGGAGTGAAACACCTCTAAATGACTTAGTGACATGCTGAGCATACAGCTTTTATTTTGTATAATCATCATTTGAAATAAATAAAACTATAAAGCATAGCAAATGCTTAGGATAAAAAAAAATGAATTTTGATTAAATTGTTTTACAATAAATGGATATGTATGTCAAATATATAAAATGAATCAATAAATTTGACAGTTAGGATCACAGGTGTTGGACAAATCTGTGTTGTTAGTTGATAAACTCGTATTTGTTTATTGTACTAATGTGGATTATGTTCGGTAGCTGGGGTATTTCAATACTTTTACTCTTGTAAAAATCGGCACTGAACGTTCGGTCAGATCGGAGCCGACCTAGCATTTCAACCAGTTCGAGAAGTGTTTTCTTGTAGTTTATGTTGGCAAGTAGCTGTTTGTGGTCATTTTTCGTCACAAGGCAACCTTTCCCAACAAAATGGTACATAGTTTACGAAAATCGACCGCCATTTCGGCAATTCCTGTGACAAGAGATACCTACCTTGTATATATATATCATATCAGAATTATTTGTCGTGAAATTCACAAGTTTTATGTTTCATTTTATTTTTGTAGTCAAATGTATATGTAATTGCATTTGTACTTGAATGAACTTTGAGGAAGTGGCGCATATTGACTTTCCATAAGTTCTTAACAATACAGTGGCGCAGGTGGTGCATACTGACTTTCCATGAGTTCTTAACAATACAGTGGCGCAGATTTGATCCTATTGGCGCAAGACCTTTGAATAACAATAGCCAGTTAGGCACCAATAACTTCAAGGGAGTGACTGCGCACCAACTTGACTACGATTGGTCAATATTAACATTCTGATTGACAGGATTGGATGGTTTATAAGGGGCCGACAAGATACAAGATACACGAATCTTTATTTAACAACGGATGTGAACAACAATAAACATTAGCTCATGAGCTATTTTCCGACAAAACAATTGTATATAAATAACAAGTGTATATTGAGCTGAAAAAAAGAAAGATTAAGCATATTATATAAGCATTTAAAGTACAAAGACATAGTTGAAGCACATAAAACACAAATTAAGTACAAAATGTTCATTAAGAGCATAATATTTTGCAAGTTACAATCACACAAATAAGACAAAGGGAAAGATACCTAAAAATTATATTGGAGTTTTCTTGCATAGTTCAAAATTAAAACATATAATTATACACATTTAAGTTGTACAAACAAAGCATAGCAGACCTATAATAAAATTTAAGTTATTTAAACAAGTATAGCACATAAATTCATGTTTAAAAGCATATAAAAGCACATGAATAGCAACTACACAGTACATATATACACATATATACATGTTTAAAACACACAAGAAACACACATACAATATATACATGGAAGAGTAACTAAGGGGAATAAGCAGTATGTTTAAAAGCATATTAAAGCACATGAATAACAATTACATAGCACATATATACACATACCGTATATACATGTTTATCACATTTTAAAACACACAAGAAGCACACATACAATTATACCTGGAAGAGTAACCAAGGAGAATAAGCAGTGTTGCATAGTGTAACTAGATACAGACTATAGATAGCTGCATGCTTGAATAACCTTACTATTACATTGTACAGTGAGCTGATAAGCCAGTCTCACTTGAGCCACCAACGTAGTAACATCATTAAAGAGTATAGCGCACATTTGTGTTTGTTATTACTAAGACTATTCACATGAGTGAAAGAACAACTACGCATAACATCAAATAATGAAACATGGTGTCAGAATTTGAGTGATTTATCCACATCACATAAGTTTAAAAATGGATTTAAGTGGCTTCCAAGCTCCGCGAATGGACTGGAACTCGTCCAATTTACCCGAAGCATTTGACAAATTTGAACGTCACGTGAAACTCATGTTTAGTGGACCTTTGAAGAACAAATCAGAGGAAGAACATGTATCATATTTCTTATTGTGGATTGGTGACAGAGGACGTGACATTCACTGCACGTGGAAAGACATTTCACCAGAAAATGCAAAGAAGATAAAAACATATTATGAACCTTTCAGAAATTACGTGCAGCCAAAGTTAAATCCGATCGTTGCCCGGTACAAGTTTTACAAACAGATGCAGGACAACGACTCCATTGATGCATATATTACACGCTTGCAACTTATTGCACAAGACTGCAACTTTGCCGAAAAGACGGACGAAATGATTCGAGATAGGATCGTTTTTGGCACAAATTCGCCAAAGTTACGCGAGAAGCTAATCAACATCGGTGCAGGGTTGACACTCGATGTAGCCGTACAGACTGCGCAAAGTCTGGAGTACTCAAGGGAGCAGCTGCGCTCCATGAACAACGAAGTAGACGCGTGCCGATCCAGGCCAGTGCACCCGAGACCGATGCAACCGCATCGCCAACGACAACAACGTCGGACGACAGCTACTGATGCAGGTCCAAGTCTACCTACTAAACACAAGCCGTGTTTCAACTGTGATACATTTCACAACTTTGGACAATGTCCAGCAAAAGGAAAGCAGTGCCGCAAGTGCAACAAACTTAACCATTTCGCAAAGTGTTGCCGTTCTAAAAACAATAATATACA
>VMBQ01003342.1:82261-106794 GCA_007657795.1 Dreissena rostriformis
AAGTCGATATATAGCTTGGAGTTTAATAATCCCGATATTTTTGGTTCTCCGCTTTATATGAATTACACATTACAAATTGTGATGTCGCATTGGATTAACTTCATGTTGCGTCATGACTTGCAACATGCTTAGTGCTTATTGCTTTCGTCTTGTTGAATTACTAGTGTAATTACTAGTGTAATTGCTAGTGTAATCATTAGTGTAAAGTTGAAATGTACAAACATTATGTTGGTAATGAGTAGCATTATAGAAAAAGCATTTGTCATATATCAACATGCAATTGTAATTTATCAACATGGAGTTGTAATTAAGCAACATGCACTTGTCATTAAGCAATATTCAATTGTCATTTAGCAACATGAATGGACTTGTGGATTTTCCCTTCTATAAACATTAGCATTAAGGCGCATGCATAATGCATTGTTTATGCAGCAAATGCAAGAAGCACAAATACAGTTGTATTGTTACAGATTTCAAATGCAAGTTTTATTTTTTTTTAAATGTAGTTGTCAATAAGCAATAAACAATTGCCATGAAGCAATATGCAATTGCCATTTAGCAATATGCATGTACTGGCGGATAAACCCTTCCATAGATACACGCGCATTCTCACATCTTCGACCCTAGTTTAATTCCCGGTGCATTTTAGTTGTGGTTTCCGGAGAGGTGGGGTTTCCTCCATTTTCCCGACATCAAGAGACCCCAACAAATTTATTATTTTTCCATGAAAAACGCTGGAATCAGACAGAAATCAACATTCGTCCTAACTTTCGTTAGTCTTCGTTAGTTAGTAGTTAATAAGTAATCAAAGCCGGGACCTCATTAACTTCGACATACACGCACAATTAATCATTGATTTTTGGTATTTCCAAATTATTATATTGATATTTATTATCTTATAACCATCCAACCATTCATATGTATATCGTTTACGTATATTAAATAATAAATGAGCGCGTTCCTTATGTGGTTGGTGTTTTTGATGATTTTAAGCGGTTTGCTGTGTTGGGAGGACATCGTTCTGTTATCACATGTGTTCACCTGCTGACGCCGCTGAAGGTTTACTTTATTTACGTATACGTACTAGCGTTCCAGTTAACCATATTCATTTAAACCCCTGCATACAATTTACAATGAAGTGCTAACTGTTATGTATTATAGTAATTACCAATATATGATCAAAAGCAATGCAAACCAAACAGATTATAATAACTCTTTAAACATACCGTTATTCATTTCACAATAAAACCTTCCATATCCCAAGTACACGATTCTTATTTTCGCGAAAGGATTTTTAAAAATGGTATAGTGATTGAATCTGCTAAGCAATGATGTACTGCCACTATAATCAAACCACACTTCAATATGTGAACATGTTTACATTGCTTGATGATTAAGCATTAAGCTGATTGCTGGTTTTATATCCAAATTACAAAACGTTATTGTGTTTTATTGAATAGGATGCCGGGAATCTGGCCGACACTGGCGTCCGTTCCGTTGGAGCTGCGATTGCTGTTCGTGAACTCAAACGTGACCCCGTCCACTATGAGCGTCCTCTCGCCGTCCACGCCTTTGTGTGTGGGCGTGCCCTTCATGATCACCACCACAGTGAACACGCGCCTCGGGGGGATCCGCAGCGGTCGGGCCAGGTACACCTCGTACTTGTCCTTGATGGAGTTCGTGAATACACTGGCGTCGTTCTTACGTATCTCTTCTCGGGTGATGTCATCGTACACAAGGATCTTCAGCGCGTACGTCTCTTTGCCAGATGCGGCGCCGTATATTTCCACCCCATACAGAACTATTGGTTGTGAAACTGTGAACGAAATAGCATCGGGCGGCCCGTTCTGCTTCCACTGACCGTCTGTTCCTGGAAACCTAGTTGCGCTTATCACGCTGGGACTGCGTGCCGTGGTACTCAGCATTAACGGCTCGGCGTTCTCCGTAATGTTCCGCGGGAACTGGTGTCGTTCCTGTCGAATGAACCTGTGAGGCAATTGGTTTTCCTCACCGTGAAAATATTGAAATATAGACAGCGTTTCATCGTGTGACAGAAGCTGCCCAAGTGAAACTTTCTGAGTGAAATAAGTCACATCCATCACCGGGAAACGCACGTAGTACAACAACTTGCCAAGCACTTTGCGTCTCGTTTCATCTGTCGCCTGCTTCTTTTGGCGTCTGCATTCAGCGTTTGCCCAGACGACACACGCCTCGAACACGGCCTCCTCTGACGCGCGCAGGTCATCTGACTTAATGATCCGCTCCACGCACTCCGAGCATAACTCCGCGAACGATGGCTTTGTCAAGACCGCGTTACCGTTGGTGTATATGTAGCGGACACACTTCTCATACAGGCCGCTCTCGCTGTATATGTGCGCCTGCTCCATGATCTTACACACGGTCTCGTCGTGCATCTCCGCGTCCAGGAACTGGAAACACAGGCTGGACAGGCCCTTCAACTGGAACTTCCGGGCCGCATACAGCATGAACGGCGCGTTGTCGGAGTGGATGTCGAACTCATCGGTATATATATACCTGGAAGCACATGCACAAATAAATAATCAGTTCACACAATGCCAACATTGTTTGTGTGTGTGGATATTCAAAAGACTATACGATACGACATGCAGAAAGTGACAGCGTGTACAATTTTACTTGTACCGGCAGACAGGCTGTCATGCATACACATCAACTGTCTGTCTTATATATTCACATTGGTAAGTTTGGTAAGACGTGCTTATAACGCATCACCACGAGCCCTTGACTTACTGAAGCAGTTCCCGGAAGTTATGTGGCTTTATATCGGGGACGTCAATACGCACGTCAGGTTTGTCCATGTGTTGAATGAGCGACTTGAAAAGCACTGGACTCCGCGAGAGCAGCATGTACTTGTGGGCACGAATCTCCTCACGTGATTCCCCCACGGTGAACGTGACGTCACACGCCACCTATAAACAGTGAGGCGGCAAATTACATACCAGGGCAGCCGGGGTAAATGTGACCTACTTTGGCTCAAAATCAACATTTCCCTTGAAAGGTTACAGGGTCAATAAACTGTGAAATACACATACACATACATAGTCGCATGATAGTATAAGTGTGTTTATTATGCATGAACATATATGTTTGCTCATGAACCTTGAATAATTATTTGTAATCTTAATGTCGATCTGCGTCAAAAAGAAGCAGCGGGAATAACATGTTGTTATGTTGGTATCTTCCAATGGCAACACGATGGAGCCTACCTCGTACTTGAGCATGTAGTTGTTTGCCTCCACTACCGTCTTCTCCGACTGCCACGCGTCCTGCAAACACATACATGACCATCCGTTATATCGCCACAACAGCGAGACCGCATTGAGCAGTCGAATGATCCAAGATCAGATGACAGGTTTTGTTAAAGTGTTCCGATAAGTTGGACAATAACGCGAGCATGTATTCAATGATTTTTGTAATCAAGCTCTTAGCATCCTAGCTATAGATGTTTAGTATGTATAGACGTGCATAATAATGCTAATAATAATACAAATAAAACTATTAATAATATAATTATCAGTCACGTCAGCTGCACTAGCTCGTGGTATCCAGCGCTCATGAGTACCATTGATCAGTCACGACAGCCGCACTAGCTCGTGGTATCCAGCGCTCATGAGTACCATTGATCAGTCAAGACAGCCGCACTAGCTCGTGGTATCCAGCGCTCATGAGTACCATTGATCAGTCGAGTCAGCCATACAAGTTCGTGGTGTCCAGCACTCATAAGTACCATTTGTCAGTCACGACAGCCGCACTAGCACGTGGTATCCAGCGCTAATAAGTACAATTGATCAGTCACGTCAGCCACACTAGCTCGTGGTGTCCAGCGCTCATGAGAACCATTGATCAGTCACGTCAGCCACACTAGCTCGTGGTATCCAGCGCTCATTAGTACCGTTGATTAGTCGAGTCAGCCACACTAGTTCGTGGTGTCCAGCGCTCATGAGAACCATTGATCAGTCACGTAAGACACACTAGTTCGTGGTGGCCAGCGCTCTTGAGTACCATTGGTCAGTCACGACAGCCGCACTAGCTCGTGGTATCCAGTACTCATTAGTACCATTGATCAGTCACGTCAGCCGCATTAGCTCGTGGTATCCAGCGCTCATGAGTACAATTGATCAGTCACGACAGCCGCACTATTTCGTGGTGTCCAGCGCTCATTAGTACCATTGATCAGTCACGACAGCCACACTAGCTAGTTGCTGACAGAGCTCAACGCCTGTCTGCAGGAACAGTACAACAGGTCAGACCAGTAGATGGGTTACATTGGCACCCTGCGACTCCGACAAGTTGCAAACACTACATTTAATTTACGTGTGTGATTGATACATTTTACAGGTGTGCTTGGAGTTCGGTTATCAGTTATCGGAACGTATAATAATAGTTTAATATTTTCATAATAAGCATAGGCGGAACTATCGCAAAGATCAAAAGAAAAATCAATGGTGCGCTGCTGGTGCTACAATGATCCGGATTGTGTTGATATTATGTTGATACGGCAACGACCAATGGTACGCGATAGAGAAGTATAGTAGACTGATTTCAACATTCGCTTCGGTTATTTTCACACAGAGCCCAGGTCACGATATTCAATATCCGACATGTCCCAGCAATATTACCAATCACAACATTTTCCTAGCAATTTTACCAATATCAGTGCATCGATTTTATTCTTGTTTAAATAACACTGGCGTTATCATCGTGCAATTAATTGATTGGTTTAATTAAAAAGATTTTCAATAAATGTATACCGCAGGTGTCGGGTCATCGTACGGTAAAGAGAAGGAAAACACTTAAAGTTTCCACGAAAAGGGTTTCAGTAACATGATGAGATAATATGTGACAGCGTGTATTTGGGGAGAGACACCATGACAGAGTAGTAAGAGCTAGGAAATACATGACATCGTTTCTAATTACTTTATAATTGTCAGTTATCAAGTATTACCGAAAATGAGATGCAGCTTAAGAAACGAGCATCAATTGCTTAATAATGTATAAACCGGGGCCTCAGTTCAAATATTATGTATTGTATTTATGTTTTACTAGTACTGTCAATAAAAAACAAGAGCGCACACCATTAGCTACTGTAATTTAAAAACAAACTTATTTGCATATTGACGTACCGTTTTGATCTCATTGTCTGTTGCAGGAAGTGTTATAACCACCCTGCTTGTGCGACCGGGTCTGGAACCTCCATCGGCGCTACGGTCATCCGGCGTGCGGTTGGGGCTGCCGACATAGGACTCCGTGGGCGTGCGTAGGCTTCTCTGCCGTGGCGTCGCAGCACTATCCACAGGCGTTCCCGCCTGCTGCCCGGGTGAACGCAGTGACGGCGTCTGCAGGCTTGGTTGTTTGCCAGGCTTCGACTTCCGCACAAAATTGTTAATATCTGGTTCAGGTGTGGGTTCCAGATTTGGCGAGACGGTGAGTGTGCGCAGGAGACGTCTGTCTGCGCTTGGAGTGCGGGATATGGCTGCCGGGCTTCGGATCGACGCACTTCTTCCATTCGGGTTTTCCACGTCTCGATTACCGGTAGCGTGGTTGCTGTTGGCTCGCGGTTTGTTAATTCGCTCGTCTTGTAACTGTCTGCTCTGAGACATCACTTAGGCGAGCCTAGACGAATTTAAAGTATAAGTAAATGCAACAATAATTTAAAACCCACGCGGATGAATCAAACATTTTAAATAAAAAAATAAAATAAAAAATAAATAATAATAATAATAATAATTATTATTATTATTATTATTATTATTATTATTATTATTATTATTATTATTATTATTATTATATCATCATCATCACCATCATCATCAAAAATGATGAAAAATGTATAATTATCTGAAATCACACTCACAAAGTATTCCCCCAGCAGATGACCACCGGTTACTATTCCACAGGTAGAATGGACGTTCATATTATGTATATTTCCTTTCCTAATGCCACACGACGGCGTTTCTTTCAATACAATATTGATTTATTGACTATTGCGTCCCAAGAGCTGCTTAATTTGGACGTAAGTTTGCACGACTTGTATGGAATGTTTGAAAACCTCTTTGACAATGTTGCGAAGTCGATTCACCTTCTATTGTCCTCCACACCGCTACGGAAACAGAACCTTGGTATACTGGACCAGCATAGCTCTGCAGCAGCCTCGGCGTCAATGTACATACAGAGTGAATGGCAGCACACCTACAGCACGTGGAAGCTTATATATAGAGCGATTTCCAATTCATGTACATGTAGTGCGAATGGCAGTAGACATGCAGTGAATGACTCTTAAATATCAAGTAAATTATTGCGGTCAGTAAAAACAAACACAACAAAAAACAATTTAAACCTAATGCGTGTGGCTTTTCCTGATATATAAATGAACTACATGTAAAACACAATAAGGTATGTCGGGTAAATGAAAATGCACATATTTATATCGACCTGGCGAAAATATTATAATTTTATGGATTGTATGAAGCAAATATGTGCGAGCCACTTAAGATGAGATGTTCACGATAACTAGCTTATATTAAGATATTATACAACATATAAGTACAATATGGACAAAATGTGTATAATGATATAATTACAATCATAAAAATAAACGCATTTAATATGTGGATGGAGGGTGGGGAAACATAAGTCCGCTCCGGATTATAACTTATTTACGACTGCAACGACGCTTAAAGGGCGAACTACGTTCAATGTTAATTGGGATAGCGAGAAAGAGTAACATCCCTTAATAATTTTCTTATTTTTTAATGGGCACCGCACTTAAGTGCGGCAGTCTTTACGGATTGATCTTTTATTTCGGCCTGTGGTAGGAGAGGAGATCATAAGACATGTCTGTTGATCTTATTTGTGTACTTTGAAAATGTTTTTTGTTGTTGTTGATATAACGAAAAATAATAATTGTGATATTTATTCCATTGTGATTGATTTATTTTGCAGAACGAAAACTTATATTAACTGGTGCTCCCGATTAATAATAAAGAGAAAGGTCATCATATACAAATTCAATTCGCTAATGGGGTCTGTTAACGCTTATGCTCTTAAAAATGTGGCAAACTATATAAAATATGCATCAGATATAAGACCATTTGTTACCGGGTATTGTAATACATATAGATCACTCTCCACGTGTATGTTACCACAAAAAAAGAGCATTTTGAATCGTAAATCTATGTTACCACACCACATCTAGCGTTGAAATTTTGGCTATTGCTGTCAGGAACACTCAATTTTTATGGTTTAACTTTTTTTACGAAATATTTTACGAAATAATTGTTGATTGTGAGTGTTAATTTGGCTTTAAGAATGAAGGGTGTGAAATGATGATAACACTTGCGAATTGTTAGTATGTACAGGTACTTTATGCATGAAATATATATAATTACAGTATTTCATGTAATTAATTGAACGAGATTCAAATAACTGTTAAGTACGACAACAACAACGATAAATCAAATTTTAATTACACATTAATCAATATGATTGCAAGACAATTTATATAATAAAATTTACACATGAATAATAACGGTAATTGTGTCGCTACATTACTGACAGCAGCATTTAACATTCAAACATTAAAAATGTAAAGATATATGAATAATTATCNCAGTCACTGATGGATTCCTTGTTTAAAGACGTTGTATATACGCGGATTTTGTTATATTTTAGTTTTATTTCGGTAAAGTGTACATATGATAATACAACTAGATGTTGTATGGAGTACCGTTGTTCACAATGTGCGCGACACCGATCCACTCATCTATCAACTCCAGCATACCCAGTGGCCCCACAGCGCCCCTACTTATAGCAACCGGAGTGCCCGCAGACAACCCCGGTCTTCCGGCACCGATCACTTCCTTGGTGTTGTGGTTTTCCTCGTCTTTCATGTAACGAATGATTAATAACCATCCATATATCTGAGAGGAACTGTATTAGTCACACGTGAAGTCACAATCCTCTCTGCATCTACATCCCTTATCGGTAATCTGTGACAAGCCTTTAACCGAAATAATAACTACAGGATGATAATTATGCAAATAAATTACGTGGTCTGTTTTTACGACTGGGATTTGATATGGGATTTGGTCAGATCCAGGAAAATAAGCCCCGTAGCAGTAAATTGCGAAATGTACACGATAACCATTCCTTGATTTTTGATGTCCTTGATTGACAGTTAGTATAATATGTTTAAGTGAACCATTTAATTTTAAATATGTGTCATAAACAAAAATATATATAAATTGGCTTATGTCCGTAAAGTAAATAAAAGAAACAGGAAATGGATTATTTCCTAATTGAAGGAGGGAAACGTATTTGTAGAAAGGAACATTTATAAGAAGTGTTTTTTTTTTCTCTTAGGCATCGCATCATGCGCATGTTGATCCACTGAACGAACGTCGTTACACAACGCGTTATGCGTAAATAACATATTCGCGTATTACATTCAAAATACGCTATCCGGGCTCAGATGTGTCATTGTGTTCACTTGAGCGTACGCGGGTCAATGTTTACCTTAATACCTGGTACATCGCTTGACCCGAAATCGGAACATGTGTGGTCGTACTTTGTTCCGCGTCGTTTTAAGGTAATATAATGTAAGCACACAGGTAACAACCGCCCCGATAACAAGAGCTATTGGTCTTCGAATCAGGGACGACACTTTCCGCTTTGACGGAATTTTACGTGTAATGGATTTCTCTTCTTTTCGAAAATCCTGTTTAGGAAGAAAGTGTCGTCCTTGATTAGCCAGTGCGGACGTCACAGGCTAATTCGGGACGACACTTTACGCACATGCATTTAACCCCGTTTTCCCAGAAGGAAATTCATCTGTTGTACGCAGAAAAATACACAAACACAGATTATATAAATACCTTTGTTTATTCACGGAAAATGGTCTTTCATACAACCTTAATTCAAGTATAATTGATGTTGTACTTTTGTCGAAATGGTTAGTTACGTGGCAATGCAATTTATTTTACTTGTACTATTACAGGGGAAGTACTCAGTATGTTGACACAGTCAAGCGGCACATTCCGGTGTGCGCACGTGGCTGCTATCTGTTACAGGTGCTTGTTGAGCCCGGTAGCTGATTCCAGTGACGGATGAGACACTGAGCAGCCAAGACTACGTGTCCCCACTTTCCTCGTGACGATTGCGGCACGCCGATCTAGATAGCCATGCATTAAACGATGGCCAAGACTACGGAATACCGTTAGGGCCATCGTGGTTACACATTAAAACCCAGAGGGCGACAATGCGAGAGTGCGAAAATACGATGACGATAGTGCGACAATACAATGGCGACAGTGCGATAGTACGATGGCGACAATGCGATAATACGATGACGACAGTACGATAACGCGATAGTACGATGTCGACAATGCGATAGTCATATCGTACTGTCGCCATCGTATTGTCGCACTGTCGTCATCGTATTCTTGCACTCTCGCATTGTCGCCCTCTGGATTTTAATGTGTCACCACGATATCGATGGCATTAACGGTATTCCGTACAAGACGGCCCTCATTCGCTCATGTAAGGATTTTATTTTAGAGATTTTATAGTTAAATTGCTTCATACGTCTATGTTCACAATTTGACCCCACGGGCAATGTAGTTATAGATAAAAATGGTTTTACAGTTATTTAGTTAAAAAGTATAAATATATATTATATAATAATTAATAGTATAAGTAAAAGTGAAATTTTCCATATTATATCCAATTTTACATGTCGTGAGGGTGCAGTGCGGACTTGAACCTGCTACACAAGTGGTTGCGATGTCAGTACGCTACCACTAGACCACGAAATCCCAATATAACACAAGGACATGTGCAACCCTATTTAACCTATCCATGGGCAGGGACTTTCACACCTTATTATGCTTAACAAAAGGGTCTTTTGTTCACAAATCTAAAGGCTGACTGATCATTATTTATAGTAACGGAAATAAAATATTCTGTAAGCTGAAATTTTTAAAATACAAATTGTAAAATGCAGAAGGTAAGTTAAATGCGAATGTTTATTGAATTCATATGTATTTCAATCCATAATCCATAATTGTGATGAACTAGTAAAATTGTCGTACTGCCTAAATTAAATTCTACATTTCTGTTCTAAAACCCAAACGTAATCGAAAAATATAGCCAACTGCTATATAAAGGTTACCACGGTTTGAAACCGTATCCTGTAAGCTACGCACAGTGTAGACTTTTGTGGATATTTTCAACTCTGCCCGATGGAAGGAGTTGCTCGGACTATACGAAGCCATCATCAATCGGGTACTGGTCGTGGTATCCCGATGTCTGTCCTATACATCTCTCTTCTCACACAACTTTCTTTCTTACTACCTCTATCTTCTCTCTATCTACCCCACTTGTTAATTACGTTTCCTATATCTTTTTGTTTCTCTCTTCTTCCATACTTCCTAAATACTCTAACTCCTTCATATTTTATCGTTGCCCTCTAGCTCAGCTCTATATCTACATTAACTCCGCTATTCACTATATTTTCATTCCTCACTTTAACTTCTTTCTCTCTATTGCTCTCAAAGATACCTATCTCTACTCCCCCTGCCTTTACTCTCTCTACGTCTCTACTGTCAATATATCTCTACCTTGACTCCTTAGTCTCTATTCTAACTTCTGTCTGTCTTTACTCTCACGTCCTTCTGTCTTTACCATCACTTGCTCGTCTACATCCACACCTCCGTAACTTTAGTTTCTCCCCTTTTAATTTTTACTGTTACATCTCTTTGGCTTTACCCTCTCTTTAACTGCTATCTGTTTCTGCTCTCACTCTGTCTATTTTCACTCCTCTTAGTCTCTACGTTCACTCATCCCTGTACTTACTCTCCATCTTCTCTGTATTAAAGCCAACATGACGGCGGTCTTGTTGCTTGATTATATATTAAGCAATAAATGTATTTGAGTTGCATTGCCGCAACCATACAAAAAGGAAAGCAATGTATAACGATTTGTATATCCTTGTACTCAGCTTCCACTACAGGAGCACTGTAGTATAAAGAAATCTGAGAACATTATAACATACATGTATCTAATACATTATAAAGCCTTTAAGCCATACCATACTATATAAACATACCATACTATATAAAGGTGGAAATGGGAAGCTCCACTTATCTCATTGTACTGAACTCCAAAATGGTAATCAGATAAAAAAGACAACTCAAAATGACGTAACTATTTAACATGCATGTATACAGTACATTGAACATTTAGAAATATATTGTTTTACTCGAAAACACATTATATGATAGGTTTCTTCCTATATTAGTCTCAAATCTGTCGCATTAGCAGAAAGACAGTGTTCATTTCATAAAGCATTTTCTAGCATTTTAGGCGTTTTAATATTGCTCTCGATTTGCTCTCTTTGAGGGCTAATAAACTCGTTTCTCATCTTCTCCTCAATTTCATTTCCGCATACCCGCTCCCGTACCCTTTGTCAGTAGAATAATTTTCGTTAACTTTCTCATTTCCACTATTATCACTATTGTTTTCCTCTTCTTCATCTCCTTGTACACACTTGTCCATATCGACGCTGTTGTCAGTTTCAACCTCTGCATCCCTTGTCGTCATGTTCATGCTCGTCTATATCAGTGTTGTTTTCAGTTCCACATCTGCATCTCTCGTGTTCCTCTCGGAGAAGACCCAAAATGACAAGCACGGGATTTTAGTATAGATACCGCTCCTAGGTCGTGGTGTTTGAACTAAGTATATAAATTAAACGCATTGTCTTAAATTTGTTGACAATCGTATCTTTACACCATTGTTAAAACAAATCTGATTATATAAAAGTAACTTTTTCGCACACACATTTTTATATTTTATTTAATGTCCACGAAGTGCATACTTCTTATACCGACAGTGCTCCTATAGTAACCGATAAAAAATATGCAGTAATCATCGTTATAAATCCCGATGTTCAGATTGGCAACATTTCCGCATTATTTTGACAATAAACAAGTAATCTCTTCGGCATCATCATGTTCTGCGATATGTCTGCAAACTTTCTGCACGATCGGTACTCATTTTGGAATCCATTTCTCGAACCGTCGGCATCATTCTGCGTCCCGCTCTGCTTTTTCGTTTTTATTTCGTTATAAATACCGCAATCTCTATTATGCGACTTTGCGAAAGCGAATACATGACGAAGATGCCTCATGGCCCAGCTCAGCCCATTTTATCATGAACTATCTCCAAAGTAGTGGTCTGTTATCGTCTTTCTGTAAGCAAATCATTGAGGCTGAAGTTGACGTACTACTGAAAAAATATGCTTACTAATAATTTACACAGTATCGTGACTGCATAGATAAGCGAATCACAGAAGTTTCAGTTAAAAACAGAGTGATTGAAAAAAATCGAACAATGGCACATTTAGGAGTTAAGGTTAGGACATCTGTTGTTTTCTCCCCTTCGTTTGCATTCGGGCTATGTTTGCCGGTGTAAAACGTTTTTAATGGGCACCGCACTAAAGTGCGGCAGTTTTTACGGATTGATCTTTTATTTCGGCCTGTGGTAGGAGAGGAGATCATAAGACATGTCTATTGATCTTATTTGTGTACTTTGAAAATGTTTTTTGTTGTTGTTGAAATAACGAAAAATAATAATTGTGATAATTATTCCATTGTGAATGATTTATTTTGCAGAACGAAAACTTATATAAACTGGTGCTCCCGATTAATAGTAAAGAGAAAGGTCATCATATACAAATTCAATTCGCTAATGGCATCTGTTAACGCTTATGCTCTTAAAAATGTTGCAAACTATATAAAATATGCACCAGATATAAGACCATTTGTTACCGTGTACTGCAATACATATAGATCACTCTCCACGTGTATGTTAACCACAAAAAAGAGCATTTTGAATCTTAAATCTATGTTACCACACCACATCTAGCGTTGAAATTTTGGCTATTGCTGTAAGGAACACTCAATGTTCATGATTTAACTTTTTAACGAAATATTTTACGAAATAATTGTTGATTGTGAGTGTTAATGGGGCTTTAAGAATGAAGGGTGTGAAATGATGATAACACTTGCGAATTGTTATTATGTATAGGTACTTTATGCATGAAATATATATAATTACAGTATTTCATATAATTAATTGAACGAGATTCAAAGTACGACAACAACAACGATAAATCAAATTTTAATTACATATTAATCAATATGATTGCAAGACAATGTATATTATAAAATTTACACATGAATAATAACGGTAATTGTGTCGCTACATTACTGACAGCAGCATTTAACATTCAAACATTAAAAATGTAACGATATATGAATAATTATCGCGAAGGCGATGCTGATTGCACGATGCATGTCTCTCGTCACCGACTCACTTCAGTCTGCAGGTGTCTGCACAGAACAGTGGACACGTGTCAGCCTTTACACACAACCGGCGGCAAATCAAGTCGGCGTTGGCCGCACCGTATACACTGCGACCGGACTGAGTGGCGATACAGTCTTGCCGCACGTGTGCAGCAGGCAATCCGGGCTCACCTCCGATGAGCTGAAATCCGTCAGGAAATGGTATTTTGCCGGTATCCACTGTCGCCGTCTTAGAGGGTGGCGTCGTTGAGGCTGGGCGCGCTCCGTGATATAACGACGGCAAGACCGAGACGTCCGCACACCCGTAAAAACGCTCCTGTGGGCCGCACCCGACGTTAGTTCTGTCGCAGCAGTCGCGGTGTTGGAAGTTACAGTTGTCGTTAGAATCTACAATACATAAAATAATTCACAGTGTTATAGCATATGCACGTTATTGATTTATTCTAAAATGATATAAATAAACTGTGAATAATAAGCCCACAGAGTGTAAATACTGGTGTAATAGTTTGACGTTAGTTTAACTGTAAACATGTTTGCATTTGTATTCTAAAACATCTATGTTTGTGTTCCACTGATACGCTATGTTGTTATATGAATACTTAAAGGTGACGCATAGAAAATCAATCTGAGACAATGAAGGTACACATTATGACACTCACTCGTAACCCATTCCCACTGTATGACGCACTGTGTGCACGTGAGTTCTCGAGGGAGCACGAGGTTTAAGTATTTATACCCGGTTCCGGTGGACGACTCCTTCGGCTCGTGGATGTACCTGCTCTCTCCGCTAGGGGTCGTCAGCAAGTACCTGTTAAGACATTCCTGCGTCACAGGTCTGTTGACGTCATTGTTTGGACAGATGCGAAACGTGGAATATCCACCATGGTTGACCGTTATTTCTGTAAGTGATAAACAAATGCCTTCTGAGAAATTGCGAAGACGCGAATAAGATACAACGGCATGTAATCTGATATTATTTTAGAAATTAATAACAGCTGTGGGGAGATAACATACCCAGCTTGATGAGAATTGTCTGCCCCTGCGTGTAATTCTGAACCAATATCCCTCGTGCGTACATTCCACCAGCCTTGTTGTCCGGGTTTCCACATAGACTACACGTCATCTGTAGTAAATAATTTTCACAATCGTTATCGTGTACATTTTTATACAGCAAGTTTATGAGTTTCACACATGCTCACGTAATACGGTACACCAAAAAAAAAAAATATGTAACTTATACACGTGCATATTTAAGTTGAAAAATTTCAGTTCCGCTGAAAGAAAACTTACCCCAGCAGCGCATCTGATTCCATGATCGTTGGTGTTGACGGGTACTAGAAATCCGTACCGCCATGCAGACGATCGCGCCGGTGGCTCCAGCATGCGACCGTGGCCCCAGACACCGTATGCCATCACACATAACACCAGAGCGAGGCTGGCAGAGATCATCTGTGTATCCATGAGATCGTCAACAGTATTGCACGAGTATATATGCGGTAAACAGGCACGCGTTCTATAATTATGCAATGGCAGTCACTGATGGATTCCTTGTTTAAAGACGTTGTATATACGCGGATTTTGTTATATTTTAGTTTTATTTCGGTAAATTGTACATATAATAATACAACTAGATGTTGTATGGAGTACCGTGGTTCACAATGTGCGCGACACCGATCCACTCATCTATCAAGCCCAGAATACCCAGTGGCCACACAGCGCCCCTACTTATAGTACCCGGAGTGCCCGTAGACGACCCCGGTCGTCCGGCACCGATCACTTCCCTGGTGTTGTGGTTTTCCTCGTCTTTCATGTAACGAATGATTAATAACCATCCACATATCTGAGAGGAACTGTATTAGTCACACGTGGGGTCACAATCCTCTCTGCAGCTACATCCCTTCTCCAACCGGCTCCACATATATATGAGATGCGCTCTAGTAAAAACGAGGCTTAATGCATGTGCGAAGAGTGTTGTCCCATATTAGATTGTGCAGTTAGCACAGGCTAATCAGGGACGAAACTTCCCGCGTTGATGGAATTTTCCGTTTAATGGATTTCTCTTCTTATCGAAAATCCTGTTAAGGCAGAAAGTGTCGTCCCTGATTAGCCTGTGCGGACGTCACAGGCTAATCCGAGACGACACTTTACGCACATGCATTTAACCCCGTTTTCCCAGAGCGAGGCTTATCTGTTGTACACAGAAAAATACACAAACACAGATTGTATACATAACTTTGTTTATTTACGGGAAAATAGTCGATATGAACCTTTCATAATAACCTTAATTAATTCAAGTATAAATGCTGTTGTACTTTAATTTGTCGAAATGGTAAGTTACGTGGCAATGCAATTTATTTAACTTGTACTATTACAGGGGAAATACTCAATATGTTGACACAGTCAAGCGGCACATTCCGGTGTACTCCGGTGGCTGCTATCTTTGACAGGTGCACCGTGAACCCGGTAGCTGATTCCAGTGACGGGTGAGACACTGAGCAGCCAAGGCTTCGTGTCCCCACTTTCCTCGTGACGATTGCGGCACGCCGATCTTGATAGCCCTGTTAACATTAACGAGGGTCAAGATGGCCCTAATTCGAAAATGTAAGGATTTTATTTTAAAGATGTTATAGTTAAATTGCTTAATAAGTCTGTATACAACGTTGACCCCATGGGAAATGTATTATCAGATAAAAAATGTTTTACAGTTATTTAGTTTATAAAGTATAATTATAAATAATATTATAATGAATAGTATTAGTAAAAGTGATATTTTCCATATTATATCCAATTTTAAATGTTGTGAGGGTGCAGTGCGGCCTCGATCCTGCTACACAATGGGTTGCGACGACAGTGCGCTACCACTAGACCACGAAATCCCAATGTAACACAAGGACAGACCCAATCATATTCAACCTTACAGTGAACGGGGCATTCCACACCTTATCATGTTTAACAAAAGGGTCTTTTGTTCACAAATCTAAAGGCTGGTTGATCATTATTTATAGTAACGGAAATATAATAATCTGTATGATGAACTTTTTAAAAATATATAACTGTAAAATGCAGAAGAGATAGGTTAAACGCAAATATTTAATTCATATTTCACATGCATTTTAATCTATAATCTATAATTGTGATGAACTAGTAAATTTTCCGTGCTGCCTTAATTAAATTCTACATTTCTGTTCAGAAACCCAAACGTAATCGAAAAATATAGCCAGCTGCTATACAAAGGTTACCACGGTTTAAACCGTATCCTGTAAGCTTCGCACAGAGTAACCTTTGTGGATATTTCCAACTCTGTCCGATGGACGGAGTTGCCTGGGTTCTTCGAGTCAACCATCATCGGGTACTGGTCGTGGTAGCCCGATGTCTTTCATATACTTCTCTCTTTTCACATAACTTTCTTTCTTACTACAACCCTCACGTTCTATATCTTTCTTCTCTCCATCTATCACTTCTTTATTACGTTTCATACATCTTCTTTCTCTCTTCTACCTTATTTCCATCATACTCTAACTCTTAACTCTTCATATTTACTCGTTGCCCTCTATCTCAGCCCTATATCCACATTAACTTCGCTATTCACTATATTGTCATTCCTGACTTTCACTTATTTCTCTCTAATGCTCTCAAAGATCTCTACTCACTCTGTCTTTACTTTCTCTACGTCTTAACTGTCAATATATCTCTACCTTGACTCCTCTATGTCTCTACTCTAATTTCTTTCTGTCTTTACTCTCAAGCCTTTCTGTCTTTACCCTCACTAACTCCTCTACATTCATACCTCCGTAACTATAGTCTCTTTCCTTTCTATCTTTACTGTTTCACCTCTTTGGCTTTACCCTCTCTTTAACTTATCTCTGTTTCTACTCTCACTCTGTCTTTTCACTCCTCTTAGTCTGTACTTACACTCATCCCTGTACTTAATCTCTCTCTTCTCTGTCTTTAAGCCAAAATGACGGTGATAAAGAATTTAACATATTTTAATCGTGTTGCTTGATTATATACTTGAAACGTTATACGTTAAACGACCCTGTATACTTCACACTCCAAAAACAATAAATGTACTTTAAGTTTAAAGTGAGTAGCTCCACTTATCTCATTGTTCTAAAGGTACATAATAGTATTGTTATCAGATAAAAAAGACAACTCAAAATGACGTAACTATTTGACATACATATTTACCGTATATTGAACATTTAGAAATATATTGATTTACTTGAAAACACATTATTTTATAGATTTCTTCCTATATAAGTCTCAAATCTGTAGCATTAACAGAAAGACAGTGTTCATTTCATAAAGCATTTTCTCGCATTTTAGGCGCTTTAATATTTCTCTCGATTTGCTCTATTTGAGAGCTTATTAACTAGTTTGGTCTCTTCTCCTCAATTTCATTTCCGCATACCAGCTCCCGTACCCTTTGTCAGTAGAATAATTTTCGTTTACTTTCTCATTTCCACTATTATCAACGTTGTTTTCATCTTCTTCATCCACTTGAACACTTCTCCATAGCGACGTTGTTATCAGCTGCAATCTCTGAATCCCTTGATGTCATGTTCATGCTCGTCTATATCAGCGTTGTTTTCAGTTCCACATCTGCATCTCTCTTGTTCCTCTCGGAGAACACCCAAAGTAACAAGCACGTTATCTTAGTATAGATACCGCTCCTAGGTCGTGGTGTTTGAACTAATTATAGAAATTAAAAGCATTGTCTAATTTGTTGAAAATCGTATCTTTACACCCTTGTTAAAAAAAAATTCAGATTATATAAAAGGAACTTTTTCGCACACACATTTTTATATTTTATTTAATGTCCGCGAAGTGCATACCGGTACTTCTAATACCCACAGTGCTCCTGTAGTAACCGATAACAAATATGCAGTAATTCATCGTTTTAAAACCCGAGGTTAAGATCGGCAACATTTCCGCATTCTTTTGACAACAAATCAGTAACTCCTTCGACATCATCATGTTCTGCGATATGTCTGCAATCTGTCTGCATGATCGGTACTAATTTTGGAATCCATTTCTCGAACCGTCGGCATCATGCTGCCTCCCGCCCTGCTTTTTCGTTTTTATTTCGTTATAAATACTGCAATCTATATTATGCGACTTTGCGAAAGCGAATACATGACGAAGATGCCTCATGGCCCAGCTCCGCCCATTTTATCATGCAATATCCTCAAAGTTGTAGTTTGTTATCGTCTTTCCGTAGGCAAAGCATTGAGACTGTATTTGACGTACTACTGAACACATATGCTTACTAATACCGGCAAAAGCCCGCGTAGCGGTCGTTGACCGTTAATACATAGGGAAATTTAGACAAAACAATACAAAAAAAAAATATTATTTTTTGTTATTGATACAACTCATTTTTTTTTTGCCACGACTCACCTATTTTCGCGATGCTATTTATCTGCCCCTGAATACTTATCTTGTCCATGTTCTACCTCCGTGTCTGGTTTACTACAAGTTGTGATAACTTTTTCCAAACATAATTTCCCTAAACGTAACCCGTCTAAATTGTAATGCGTACATCCAGTTTCAACAAATCGAATAAGATTTTGGTCTCGCATTTATTTGCTTCAATCAATATCACTGTCTTATTGTTATTTTTAACCCTTCAAATTAATTTACAATTGTTTAAACAGATTTATTTGTTCAAAACATGAACGACCGCGTTTCTTTCGTCTTCTAATATACATGACTCAGTGACGTCACTGTTTATGTTAAACAATGACGTAGCAGTTCGATATATCAAAAGGGAGTGAAAAGTAGAACTGATTTTCAGTTTGTTTGTTAGGGACATGAGAATGTATAGACCAGTTGAATGTTATTGTTTACATTCGGGATTTTCCGCGCATGCGCACTGACTGGTTGGCAAAAGCACTGGTTACAGCACGTAAAACATATATAAAGGGCTTTTGTTAAGCCAATATATTGATAAATAAATCCGAAACAAACATTAAAACACCTGAATAATATTGCAATTTAGTACCAATAAATGTATATTCATAAATATAATTTCCCCTTTATAAAAAAAACGAATTAGTTATTAGCATCAGATTAAAGGTGGTCGGAAGACTATACACTGACAATTCCACAACACAAAACTATAAATTTACTGTATTCTTTTTTAAAGTAAGACCAAAATAAATGATATTTAAAAAAATAATAATTTGATTATAATTTTAAGTGGTGTGGATGTGACATTGTTAATTTTAATCAGCGATCGAAAGTGTAAGAGGTGCATTGAATCAATTATAAAACAAAGCCCTAAAAAGGCCTGAATTCATACAATCTTTAAATGTTATGGTAATTTTATCTTGCATTGAATTAATTTTCGTTTCGTTTTCATTAAATGACATTATTATTAAATTTGGGCATACATATGAAAAAAGCTGCATATTATGCAAATTGAACTGTCTTTTCATGTATATTGAAATCACTTTACTAGTGATAATGAGTGATACAAGTCTAGCATTTTATATATGAAACCATAAATCTATATAATATAGATGTATGGTTTCATATATAAAAGACTATATATTTATTGTATTTTTCGCAAGTGTATTCTACCCCTATTGTGATCAAACGTACGTGATTGCTTGTTTTCATGGTGGTGTTTCGATCGTACACGGCAGTATCGTAAATCTGTACACGTATTAAAATTACGGAGTTTAAATTTTCCAGTACGTTAACTGTGTAGCAGAAAATGAGTACAATATTTTAAATGTATAGTTATTAAAAACTTTATTATTACGATAAAACTGGCTAATATCTTTACACTATATACACCCTGTAAATCCATTTCGGACAAATGTCTTATATTTTTTAAATACGTTAAAATATTTATTAAACTAACTGTTAAGTATTTTGTCTGTAAAATTTGGCTTAAATGACTGCTCAATATACCAAGAGATGACATCAAGAGAGGTATCATAAATTGTGTTTANTAAGAAGGACATTTCTTGTTAACAATTTTATGAACATGGTTTAGTCTTAGTTGCTTAACTAATGTACTATGTATTATTTACATCATAAAATATGCTTGTGATTACAATTGTTTGTGAGTTGGCATGGTCATAAATTACGGAGCATAGAGTCAACTGACCGATCGACAATAGTTGATTAGTGGAGTAGACATGCTATTTACAATTATATCTTATAGGAGAAGAAAACGGATTGCATATTTATTTTTTAAGAGTGACAATGCAATTTCACAACATATGCAACAATTTCAATATAACAAACATTGAAACTCCAGAACCCTAGGAGGGAGAATCCCGCCCGTATCCCCTAGTTTTATAACAAAACAATATAAACTTAAATGATCAAAACTGCGAACGCTCATTGTTAACCATTTGAGGTTAAAAACGGTTTAAGGACTAGCTGAACCTCACACTTATCAAAGAATAAATCACAAATTAAACGCGCGTTTAAATCGATTTTGATCAAATGGACCTATGCAGACAGAAAATAATATAATACTGCAAATACGTGACTGATTAATGGAATGCTACACATCTAATTTTAGTGTGCTTGTGATGTAAGTATTGGAAATCGATTGAAACGATTTGGGGATATGTTTTAAAATCATTAATATACAAAGAATTATTGTCCATCTATTAAACAAATTAAACTATAAAGTTCAAGATGTTTCTACAGAAAATTGTCAAACAAACTGATTTTAGAAAGATCGCAAATATGTTTCATCCACGTAACTTAAAATAGCTCTACTGCTCACACTTCTTACTAAAATATGACAATATTGAAACACTACCTTTATAAAAAAAGAAGACTAACTATCAAAAATAAAGTGACCAAACATGTGATCACCGCACAGCATTAACGGTATAAACACTTACCATGCATGTAATAGATTAAACACTTACTATGCATGTAATAGATTAAACACTTACCATGCATGTAATAGATTAAACACTTACCATTCATGTTATAGATTAAACACTTACCACGCATGTAATAGATTAAACACTTACCATGCATGTAATAGATTAAACACTTACCATGCATGTAAAAGATTAAACACTTACCATGCGTGTAATAGATTAAACACTTACCATGCATGTAATAGATTAAACACTTACCATGCATGTAATAGATTAAACACTTTCCATGCATGTAATAGATTAAACACTTACCATGCATGTACTATGATGGAATCAAAAGTGTGTAAGCATATTTTCTGAATCGTAACATTAACCTTTGTTATGCCAAATTGCCATCAAGCAACGAACGAACTGTAACGTTAACGCATAACAATCAGTGTTCCCTACAGAAATAGCCAAAATTTCAACGCTACATATGGTCTGGTAACATAGATTAAAAAAAATATGAGTCAATATATACAACACATGTTCATGTTCCATTTTAGTGTTCGCGTCTCGTATGAATAGATATCGTTGAAGGAAATTAAAATGGAATATATTATGCCACAAAAAATACAAACGAGCATTTTGTATCTCATCAAATCTATGTAACCAGACTACGTAGGGCGTTGATATTCTGATATTAACTTTATTTTATAAAATATGTTACTAAATATTCGTTGATTGTGAGTGTAATTGGGGCTTTAAAACAGCCGAGGAAATTAACCAGCCATTTCCACTTACTTGCAGAAATAAAAATCCTGCATAATCTAAGTGTAGCGATACCCGGGACGGCGACACATTGAATACAATTCACAACAAAGTCTTTTATAACGTTGCTTTAAATTTAAATCAGTCTAATTGGTATAATAAAGATTATTAATACGATGTTGTTGAATTGTTTACAAAGTCTTCAATGTACACAATTTCAAAGTTTGCAATTTATGAATTCGGCACAAAGTCGCAATGTTTTTTTTATAAAAGCTATCCTTCGAATCAATCCGAATCTGATCTATACAAAAGCTTACTCTCTTTTTTTATACTAAATGCTTGCACATATATCTGGTAGTTAAAACAAACATGTTTATCATGGAAATGGCCCACAATATAGTAACATATATAACATATAACAATATGCGGCGTTGGGATACGCGCCGGAAGTTTTTTTCTGTCTGTCTGCATAGATACCTTTGAATCAAATCGTTGGGGTAAGTGTGAGGTTCGAATAGCCCCTTCAAACGGTTTGAACTTCAAATTTTGGCATTGACCGTTCCAATGTTTTTATGCAAGTTTTGGTAAATTCATGTTTATTGCAAGTGTTCTCTTATAAAAGAAGTGTATACGAACAAAATAATCTCTTCTGATAGATTTTCTGGACTTTCATTGATTGTATATATTGAAATGTTTGCATATTTAGTGAAATTGCCTTGTCACTCATTAAAAAAACATGCGTATTCTTCTCCTACAGGATAAAATCGTAAATATCATGCCCATAAAACAATAATGTTATGTTTTTCTGAATGCCCACTTCACTAATAAATTATTGTCGATCGGCCATTTGACTCTACGCTCTTGAATTTTGAACCGTGGCCAACTCAAAAACAATTGCATTCATGTATTTCATTATACAATCAAAATACTATTTTATGCTGTAAAATAATACATGAAACACTTGTTGGTTCAGTATAATTAAACTGCACATGATGGGAAAATATGATAAAATTACAATAAACAAAATACAAAGTAACGCTACTTATTTCAAGTATCGGCAGTGTGGATGTTGAGAGACGGATTAAATCAGTTATTTATATCAATCCATACATGCAACAAAGATTTAAACATTTAAATCACGTTTGAACAACAAAGACACATATAAAACAGTATATGCACGTATACACATTTACTTGCCAATGTGTGGAATCATTATTTAGGAAAGCTTGATCCAGCGTTTGGATGCAGATATTTTTAAAACTGGAAATGGTTAACTTGCATAAAGTGATAGATAAATGAAATATGAAATATAAAATATCGAATAGCATGCATTTTGAACCACATGAAACTTTTTAAGAAAACTGTATCAACTTATATGTAATGATATTTATTAATGTTGTTTAAAAAGCAAGCATGTGCCAAGCATGTGTAACATTATATCCCTAATTATTATAGAACAATACCTTACACACATATACCTAAACTATGAATGTGAACATTAAATTAGAATAATTATATGATGTCTTGCGTCAGTTACGGTAGATTAGGATCTTGTGAGAAAGCTCTTAAACCAAAATCCTGTATTTGTGTAAGTACTATTACCCCATAAAAAATATAACAAAACTGGATTTATCGCATTTGAATGGTCTATGCGAGGCATTCAATGCTTAAACCTTAAATATCAAACTTAGCCTAAATAAATTACAAAACACGCGTTAATTATTTTAAGTGCATAGTGACAACATAATAAATGAACAATACAGTAATTCAAAACAGACAATTGGACAATACACTATTGTATTATTCACATTTCATGAATGCTTACGTTTAATTGATTGATATGTTTTTGAAAGTATACAACGCGATCTGTGGTTTTGTATCAATCTGAACTGTATTAATTTCAGAAAACAACATTATTTCACTTAAGGTTTAATACGTTGCATCATATATGTTTGTGCTTGATAGAAAACCGTTGACATTTTGGAGCTGTAAAGCGATGTTTTCTATAATATGTTTTTTGTTGATAACTATGTTCCATGCAATTTTTTGTTCCTGAAATAAACGACAAGCTGTACTTACTTAGTTAGCAGTAAATCGAGCCGTGATTTAAAAACTATCAATAGATATTTGATAGACAGGTTTAGGAATATTCAATTTACTATTGCTACACATATGTTAGACCATATTTTGCCTAAAGCATTTTGTTTGTGAACAATATTATTTTATTATTCAAATGCGTTAAGTGTGTAATATGCTTCTTAACAAAATCACACAATCTTATTCTACGAATGTTCGAAGAAGTTCGTGAACGCAATCAGCAATTATCTGCAATGTAAACGCGTTTTATTGCGATCCTAAAGCAAGCTTTAAACTACTACACATGTCCGATATCTGGTCCATTCTGCTCTTTCTTTCCGCCAGGAACTAGCAATCGCAATGGAAGTACGACACCATGCAAACGTCATGTCAACGAAACTTGCTTTCAAGTTTCTACTTTGACAGACAATGCATTTTGACACATAAT
>VMBQ01003343.1:7250-35580 GCA_007657795.1 Dreissena rostriformis
AGTTTATCACTAGATGATATTGTATAAGTACTGGTGTTATTTGTGGCGTGTTCTGAGAAAACTGGGCAAAATGCTTGTGCGTAAATTGTCATCCCAGATTAGCCTGTGCAGTCCGCACAGGCTAATCCGGGACGACAATTTCCGCTTTTTGGGATTTTTTCGTTTAAATGATGTCTCTTCTAAGCTAAAATCCAGTTTAGGCGGA
Organism: Dreissena rostriformis; assembly: GCA_007657795.1. Taxonomy (NCBI): domain Eukaryota; kingdom Metazoa; phylum Mollusca; class Bivalvia; order Myida; family Dreissenidae; genus Dreissena; species Dreissena rostriformis. Next base: position 7,456 of record VMBQ01003343.1, read on the forward strand.
AAGTGTCGTCCCGGATTAGCCTGTGCGGACTGCACAGGCTAATCTGGGATGACACTTTACGCACAAGCATTTTAAACAGTTGTCTCAGAACACGCCACATATAATGTTTCCAGACTCAACCATATTATTTATTTGCACACGTTTTGTTCCCATTGAAATTAATTTATTGTAGGACAGAATCAATTTTGGTTAGTGAATCATATATTTAAACCTATGATATTTGAATGTGCACAAATATGGTTTTCTCGAGGACATATTAAAGGGTTTTGTAGTCCCCGTCTATATTATAACAACGTGTTGTGAAAACTAAACAAGCTTGATTCAGTCCCCGGATGGAATTTAAGTTTAGGAAAACAAAAACCCAAACGACATTCGCAAACAAATCCTCCAATTCAAATTGTTGCACAGGAAATAGTGTAGGTAAACTTACTCAGCACAAATGCAAGTTCTTTTTTATATACTTACTCAAAGCTTTATAAAACAAATATAGTTTATATGAAACAAAATATTTTGGATATGGTTCAGTTGAGATGGAAGAATTATTTTGGATTAACTTACTACTATCGTATTGATATCATGGGCGACCACAAATCTATACACGAAATGAAATTTATTACAAATTGTATAAAGAATTAAATGAATATATTTTAATTCATTCACTGATGTGTTCAAGTGTGCGGTCGTCAAACATCAGTTAACATAGTGTTCAATATAGGAGTACGTGGGGGTATTCAGACAATGATATATATACAACGGTTCGCTAATGTTTGAACGCATGTTGCATGAACTATCTCGGAATTACTGCGGATACTAATGCTGGTCGCATGTCACGCGCGTGAAATAATGTGATTTGTCTGGGGTTTATGTCCCAAAATAATACTGACACGGGTTAAGAGAACAATTTGCAATTAACATTTCAATAAATGCTTATTACTTGTTTGAATGATTTTTAAGTGAAGCTGTCTTTACTTGTCACGCTGGCAAAATAATTGCAATTAATAGTAATCGCAGTAAACTCACAATTACAATCCGCTCATTACTTCTCTAAAGAAGACAAGATTGTTAACCAATCACTTAACGAGGACGCTTGTCGTTTCGTTAATGCTTGAGATGCTTACAATTAAGATGCTGTCGACAACGAAGAACAGCGCTTTTGGAAATAGTACATAAAACGTCCATAATGAGCAGACTATTATACTAGTCCGATGATTGTTTCATTTTTGCCTTTTCGAAACATAAATAAAAAAATACAAAAAAAATGTTGTTGTTTCAAATTTGTTGTTGTTGTTTTTTGGTGTTATGTTTTCCCTCTAAAGAGTTAATACCAAGTAACACAACATAATTACTTTATTCGTTGGTGACGTGTTTCCATGTATAATTCGCTCCTTTCGTTTTAGAACCTTGTTGGAATACAAACAAATCTACGGCAGCCAAATTAAAACAAAATGGGCGCTGAATGTTTTCTTCAGAACGATTTCGAGATGCATTACGTTGCAGATAATAGATTCGGGTAATATATGGTAATATCTACCTCCTTCGTAACCTAACGATTTTGTTTAATATATTACCTTAGACTATCTAAAAACATGACATAAATAATGTGGAATATTTCGTTAATAAACGATTAACTTAAACAAAAATTAAATTATTTGTCAAAAATTGGTTAACACAATTGTATTTGCTATAATTTAATATGATTGCGTTTTGGATTCTTCTTCTAAAAATATACAATTTTTTCTCTAAGGGTATCGTCGTATGTGTATGGCCTCGATTGCAGGCCTCGATGCAGTCTGTTGTAGCCTGGGTATGTGGTAGCTGGTTCTACACACGGGTTGCTGATAGTCGCCATACACTCTCTTCAGCTTTCAGTTGTGATATGTTTGTGGCCGTGTTTGGTTCCAAGACTTTGCTGGCGTATTCTAGGATAGGTCTGATAAAGGGGTGGAATGACTGGCCCTTGGTTGTTGCTTCATTGTTATAGTTCAAGGATTGGTTGTCAAATATGTTTCCGCCTATTTATTTACCACTTTCTATCATGTTCATTTCTGAATTAAATTGTTTTTAGGAAGTTCGGATTGTGTTTCTTCACGGAAAATGTTTATCACTTCACACTTATGGGTGTTGAAATACACCATCCATATACGTTCCCATTAATAGAGAGTTTCAAGATCCCGTTGACGAGCGATGTAGTCAGCTTTAGAGCAGATCTTCTTGTACAGCGGCTGGTTGGGATAACCCACTGCGGTAGGTCGTTGATATACAGAAGAAATATCACCGGACCTGAGAATGTACCATGTGGTTCTCCAGATGTCAAAATAGATGATGCTGAAGGGAAGCCTGCGACGACATGTTGGCTGCATTGGAAAGGTTACTCTGATTGAAGGTTAGAACATTTCCTCTGGTGCCATAGTGGTCCACTTTGATTAGCAGTCGTCGATGTGGTACTATACCAAATGCCTTGCCGAATTCGGAGAAAATCGCGTCTATGTGTTGTCAAGTGCTGACGACAGGTCATGAAGTGTGCGAAAAGGCTGAGTTTCTGTAGTTATCTTTTTTTTTTAAATTAACCCATGTTTTTGACCGAAAAATAAGCCCCTCCCATCCCATTACATTGTTTCACTGAGCCAGGTTATTTTTCTGCATTAATGCTTACAAATAATATATATCTTTTTTCTGTCGACTTATTTTCCTATATACTTTACTGAATACTAAAATTTAAAATAACCATTTGCACGACACACATTTCCACATTTCCATGTTAACAAAACAATAACATTTACACAGAATAATATGTGATTCACACTTTCCACCCAAGTAATTTGTCATTAAGCAATAAACTTTTGTCATTTAGCAACAGGAATTACCTGGTTGAAATTCCCCCATTAAGATTGCATTGACATTCGACAAGAATATACTTAAATAAAATACTAGCAGCCATTTAGTTCTCTTCCGATACTGTTTCTGGAGTTTCTGTGTTCCTTTAGTGCTTACACTACTGCGTGAACCGATGTGTCCCATGACGTTCAAATCCTTGTTAATTTTACGCGGTATTATACATTTAGACAATATCATACGTACGAGCTGGGCCGGAAGTCTATAATCAGCCTGCTAAATAAAACATGGTATTCACTTGAATTGGATCTTTAAGTGAGTAAGTATGTCAATTTCATATAAGCATGCATGCAAATCAAATGGAATAGTATTGGACTGATTTACCATCTTAAAATCTCCTTACATTTAGTCTGCTTAGCTACAGTGAATGGTTCATGACAATGCCACATTCGTTAACATGTTGTCGTTGCTTGCAGGTTGATAAAAGGCCTTTTTTTATTGTTTAAGAAAGATAAGAATATCCTATGGCTAGACGGACTTATTCTTCGTTAAAGTTAACACAATGATTTTGTTAGAACTCTGGAAGTGCCAACAACAGTGCATAATGGAACGAGATTCTTAATTGCAAGAGTATAAAATTCCAATACGGACATGAGTATCCCTTTTTAATCCTTTGATTTTTTTTAATTCCATGCTCTGTAAACTTTATCTGTATTTTTACTAATTAACCACTCTCTTAAACAGCAATATTACGTTTACCTTGTATAGCATATTCTAACAAACTGTTTAAGCAATTAAACTTAAAGTAATAAATTGTTAAATAACCTTGTGTTATAAAAATGATTGTATAAAGGATTATAAACCTTTAACTTTTATGGAAACGGGCATTTTTTTAGTAAATTCATCATTGATTGCGTATGTGAACTTTATCTTAATACAACTACTCATTAAATGATTAGTCAATGTTTATTTTTTCAGGATTCTGAAGATAGACCCAAAGGAAGATTATGTAACAGCTCTTGCAAACAACTTCTTTCCTAAATGCTTTCAACTGCTTTTTGGTATGTGAGTATACTTGCATGACTTACAGATCAAGTTTGAGTTTCGTTCCGTAACCTTAAATATGAAAATTTATAGATTGAAACAATAATCTTGATCATGCCATGAAAGTACGTGTTCAACTGTTTAACAACTACATTATTTTAATTCAGTTAAAATTAAAAGCAAGATCTTCATTAAAACTATATGCACACACAAGTACAACACAATACCTCCACCTTAACGCAAGCAAAGCTATTACATCGCCATCCAAATTGAAGTAATTGAGTGTTAACTTTTTTTTATTATTTAACGAAACCCTGACCCAACAACCCCGAAATGCAATCACATGCTAGGTTTGCCTGTCAGCTAGAGTTAACAAGTTAAATCATAACCTGACTATCCTAGCTAGGAGTTTATGAACGCTTAAATAAAAGCCCAGATTCAACTAACAATGTAACAAAATTAATTTTAAAAGACTTCTTACATAATATCTTAAAACAAACTCATAAAAATCATACTTATAACAAAATTTGGTGATATTTATGATATTGTTTCTATACACGCAATAGCTTGTGATGCCATTGGACTTGAACGATTAAGTACACACCGTTTGGTACCAAGCTTACTGAAATATATACAGTCTTGTCGCACCAATTGTTTGCAAACGGATCGTTGTTTAGTAAAATTAACTTAATTTTCCTAGAACTGATACCATATCAGCATTAATCAAATTTTTCAGTGGACAGGGACTTTAAGCTTACTTTTCTTAGTACAATAAGGGTAATAATTATGCTAAATTGCAGTCCGGATGAATGGGACTTAGTGGGTGACCTCGTATAATAATCCCAGGAATATGTGTGAAGTTTCAAATAAATGCTAGTATCTTAAGACGATATATGTACGTGTTACACGCAAAACCTTAACTCGAAGTTAATCTTGCACGCACATACCTTTCTTTTCTAACTTCAAATCAAGTCAGGTAAAGCAAACTCGTCACCGATATATATCATGAACACATACGTACAATTGTAATTTCATAGCCGTAGTAAACATAGATATTCTGCGCAATAACAAAAAGAACAAAAGAAAAGAAAACAAATACTATTTACTTAAGTCATAATTGTATGGGTGTTGTTTCCGTGAATATACAGACAGGTGTCTTAATTTATCCATATAAATAATCCACAACCGGTTTTAGTCTAAATTGATAATCGACTATGATAACCCACGGATTTCAATGTTTATTCATGAGGGCTAGATTGAACTTGACGTATAATACTGTGAGCCTAAACGATGTGTTCATTCGTAATTTCTACTTATTGTTTTGTCACATCGATCGGATAATCAACAGTAGTATAACATGAACCTTTCATTGTAACAGGTCACTTTTGGACACTTTTTATTTCAATGTGAAGTCGTGTAGTTAACCAAAACAAGCGCTGAACGAGGACACCCTGCGTAATTTATTATCAATACCGATTTAATATTCTGTTTAAATATAGTGATAAGATATTGTGCATGTCGTTTCTGTCTGCGTAACAATACAGGGATACATATCACCTAAAGGGAGGCTCCAAGCAAATGATAAAACTTACAATTAAACGTTTACTTTGCAAGATAACGTTATGTATAAACAAGTTCATAACGTACACACTGTTAATGGACCGGTACATATTATTCATTCACAAGTAATTTATCAGTTAGAAAACAGTTGATGACGTACATAATTGTAATTTATGAGCGTGTATTCCTCGTTGTCTTTATAAAATTCAGATTAATTTATTTTTGTTAAACAATCAATGCAATTTATATCGCTAAAAGATGGTATTATCATGGTGTTTTCAATAACAACACAAATGCTTGCTTAGTCCCTTACAATGAATAATTAAATTGTTGAAAAAAATGTCGTTTATATGTGAAGTTATTATCAAAGAAATATAGTTTACTTGAATATATAAATTGATTTCAAACAATTAAAGATATGCTAATTATAGAGCTTAAATAAAACCTACACAACCAAGCCATGTAATTTTCCAACCATATTGTGACTTCTTCCTTAACATGCACAACAAGATCTGAATATTTATCTACATGATTCTATGTCTCTAAAGCTTTTTAGTCATATAACAGATAAGTTAATACTTTTTTTAAGTTTCATTTAACTTTCAATTTACAATTATGTTTCTCTGTTATCATCTAACCTTTGAGTAGTTAGTATAAATAAATTGAAATGTAATCTTTTTCTTGAAATTAAATATGAATTTTGATGCAATGTGCTTATTTTTGTTTTTCAAATTCAATTTATCGTGAATAACTCTGGACCAAGTGTGAAGTGTAGAGCTCCTCAAACTGTGTAAAACTCCAAATGCTTAGTATCGACAGTTCCAAGACGGTGACTCCAGTTTTATTAATTCTTATATGTTTGTGTCGTATTTTGGTGTCTTGTCTATTACAGGTATTGCTTGCTATACAGTTCGGTCTCATTTCATAAATAAAGGACCACCAGCTATTATACGATTAATCTCCTGCTGAAGAAGCTGAAGTTTCAATTTGTATATATTAGGGAAGTTACATTACAACTGATAAACACTGAACGCCTATTGACATAACCATGTTTTAATCTATGCTACCTATATGATTAAGAATGCTCATACATTTCGATCAAATATAAGGTAGCGCCATTGCAGTTCATTCCATTAACAGAAAACGATATACAAAACGAAATTATTGTATGTATGTATCAATATGTTTTATACACAAGGTCCAAGCAAGTGAGAAATACTTTCATTAAAATAATGTAATATCATTCTGGAATGTTATTGCTTTGTTTTGATTAAAAGTTCAAATCCATAAAACTGTCCCTTTGAAACGTTAGTATAATTTGGATTCATCAATCCAACCTTTAAGTCACTGAACGTCAAAGTCACACCTTCCATCGTTATTTTGTGTATAGTTGAACCTTTCAACTTTATTTTGTCTGTAGTTGAAACACAATCAAAACCAATTGTACCTTTCATTCGTATTCGTATGGTATATTCGTTTGAAGAACGAAGAGTAATACTTTTATCTAAATTGACAAGTAAATGCTCAACACCTTTTTTGTAATGTAACGTAACATTCTGAGTATGAGCGACTGTAGTACCCTCCCGGAGCTCTAGTACACCAGTCACATAACCTTCAGAGCATGGCAAAAACATATCCACTGCAGTAAGTTCACAGTCTTTAGACACTGTAAAACTGAGGCCATCTTGCATCCCATCCCCATAAATCCACCGGCTGGCAACACGTTTACTCCTTACAAACAAACATCTTGTAAACGCTACCGAATGCAAGCGAGGTTTTATAAATTATGAGACATACTTCTTGTTTGCAATGCTGCGATAAACGCTGAGTAATTCGTCTTTGTTTAGTACGTTTTCAGTAGATACAACATCTGTGAACTCTTCCAAGGTCATGGTCGGGAACCTAATCAGACTGATGAGCTCATCTCCCAGCTCCTGCCTTATATGTTCGTCTGTTTCCTGTTTTCCCGCGTCTCTACATCTCTGAGATGCCCAACGTGTACATCCAACGTACAATTCACACTCGCTGGCGTTAATAGAGTCTAGTTTAAGCACCTCCTGTAATCCTGACTTTGACATTCTAGTAAATGCATCTGATTTCAAAACGCTGTCAGATTTGTTCATGATAAATGCCAAACTTTTAACTGTAAGATCTTTATCGTCAAATACAATGGCCTGATCGAGAATTGTGCAAACGTTTTCGGCGTCAATGTTGTCATTCAGGAAAGACTTGCATTGAGATTCCAGTCTAGGAATGTCGTATTTCTTAGCAGCGTAGAGCAGACTGAGAGCTGTCTCGGCGTTTATTTCTACCTTGCCGCTGTACAAATACCTGGAAGGAAACCTGTTGATATTGCATTGCGAGAATATATAGTATCTAAACATATTCTGTTTTCAAATTGCCAAATTATTTAAACCCATTTGAAGGAAAAACATGATGCACTTAAATATACTATAAAAAATGTTAATTATATAAATTTGTTGTTTCTTTTTATAAGCTGCAAGTTGTTGGTGCTTTCTTATGCATTACAACATCATAAACTGGTAAGATTCAGACAAAATTATATGCTTAGAAGCACGTGTGTTTTCAGTGAGTATTTCATTGTTTGTAGTAACTTACACGTGTAATAACTAACATTTTAACGGATCGACCTACAATAACAAATTTCGCAGTATTATACAAACCGTAATAAATTCTCAAGTGTAGATGGCTCAATATCTGGAACGCAGATAACATCTTTTGATTCAGCAAGAGTACCACAGAACATGGCATAGAAGACTGGACTACGGCTGGCGAGAATGAATCTGTGACATTTCATTTGCTTCTGTTCATTTCCGGCCGAGAATGTGACGTCACAGAGATCCTCGTTCTCAAACATCTTCAGGTTCGTATCGGCGAAGGATTCCGCATATTGCCAATTGGTCGCCATTTTCTGACAAAATATACAATTGTCTATTTAATGTGCCATTTGCAATGTAAAAAGTATACAAAGGCGATACCAAATATAAATGTGTAAAATCTACATCAGTATGACAATAATATCTCATCAAGATAGCGTAAGAAAAAAACATAAATAATTCAGAAGGCGCTGTAAACTAATTAAAACACCCATTTAGTTATTAATTTTACAGAAACCAATGTTGTCAAAATGGTTGATGCATTCAAATAAAAATGTCTAAAATGTATAAAATGTACATTAGTTAGACACTCTTGCTTGTTCAAGAAATCGTTAATTTAAACATAATTAAATCTCAACTCTCTTAACAATAATGCACACTAATTTGTTTGATAAGGTTAATTTTTAAATTAAACTGAGACCAATAGTGTAACAATGCAGCTATTAGCGGCCAACACCCTCAATGATGAGACAACCAGACCAATATGTACATTCATTCATACGTGTATTACGTCAAAGTAATTGTTTTGTGTTTTAAAAACAAACAGACGTTTAATAAATCTAATGATACATAATATTCAGATGTAAATACTTTTAATATAAATAGCTTATAACTCTATGTTTATATATGTGAAAGTAAATTTGCATTATACTGCATGTAAGTTAAATAACTTTAAAGGGGAAATAAACGGTGTATATATAAGAAAACTATACTACACTATTAAGATAGTCACACATAGTAATGCCTATTATACATTCTAAACAATGTGATTCTTTCTCTGGATGATTGACTTAAGGGGTGTCGCAGCAGTTTTCAACCTGTTTTCAGGATATTCACCATATCAACGGCTAATATTCTAGTATAGGGATATTGGTACGTAACAGTCCGTATTTTCAATAATACTTCGTGACTTTTTTGTATGTGTATGCGCATTGTTTTGTTTAAAGGAAATATCAATTCATATAAAAACAAGTTTTAAAACGGTAAATATCATTTTTGACATGAAAATACAAAACTAAAAAATTAACTAGTTTATGGCGCACATCATCTATAAAAAAAAAACATTATAATTACAGACACACACTCTCGAATTTGTAAGACTGTCATAGTTTAAAGAATTGTTATACATGTAGATTCAAATTAAGGATTTCATGATTCCATTTAATAATATGTTTTTGTTTTAATGTGTTTTCCCTAAATCTAACACTCTGGATTGTTGATTCATGGTATTCTGTTAAATACTACCTGAACGAGAGGGATAATTTTAAGATTTTTTCCTTTAATATTGGGGTGACCTATGTATCGTTGAACCTGTTTTATGATCACAAAACACAGATGTATACATTCTAGTAGTTTGGAATAAATATATTTTTTATAACTTTTTTTATAATAAATATATGGTTGAAATTAAAAGGGTTTTTCAGTCATATCCTAGTTAATACAATAAAGTTCTTTAAATGTACCTTCTGGACTAAATGTTATTGGTTAGATTACTTTCATTTAATGTTTATTGGTGTATTTAAGATTACATTGAAGCTACAATTTGCAATTTTTATCTTTAATGGATGGTTTATTGCGTGTATTTTTTGTTCTCAAATATACATTTAGAATGTTTATTGTAGGCATGCATTATATATAAATGCAACCAAATCTCATTAAAACAAATCATGTGATCCAATGTTATTAATTCAATTAACATATGATGTGTATGTGTCATTTATAGATAAATCATCAAACATAATTACAATTGCGTAATTTTAAAGTCTTCAATCTGAAATGTGTTTCTACATTTCCTATGATTTTTTTTTATGAAAAAGCCATTTCTTCTCTTACTTGCTCATCGCAAGGTAGGGAAGATATGGCCTTTTCATTTAAAAAAAAAGTATGGAAAAGCAGGAACATATTAAAAAGTAGAGGTAAATAGCAAAAGGAAAAAGAGGACCCGCTTGAACGTCTACACGTGCTAAAATCAATAAAGTACCACGGTATATAGCATGGGGCTAGTTTCTTAGTCCACAACAGAGGTGAATAAAAGGTTACAGGTAAGGAAGAAAATAATTCTGACGCTCAAGTCTTTCACCGCATCTAGCGCTTTGATTTCGCGTTGATTATTGACGATTTATCGTACTACTTACGATTTGAGGTCATTCAAAATCTTAAAGAAACGCTGGTTTACACATAAAAGCATTCCACTTTTCCGGATCAGTATTGATTGATACTAGTAAATTCGCAATCACAACGTTGGAAAACATTTGAAAAATTATTTAACATGGGGATGAGTAGAATATTTTTACATTTTATTAACATTTTACTTTTGATTTATAAAACCGATATTAAGCAGAGTTATACAAACGTACATAATATACAAACCATATTCAATAACTGTCCAATAAACAAACTGTCTCTGTTGTGTGCTCTCGTGAGTCGAGATTTATATTTATGACTCTTTATACTTTATATAAGGGTTTAAAATACCAACACAAAGCCGAGTAAGCGCACACCTATCAATAAGATGTACATGTGTAAAGAGCAGATACTTTACTGTACCGAACCGGTTGATTATCTGCTCTCCACCAACAGTGTACACGCCTCACCGGCTATCTTACAATGATTAATTTCCAATCATCTAAAATCACACACATAATAACTTCGATTTGTATTAAAAACATACACAATGTTATATCAAAGTGCTATGATTGAATAATATTACAATAACGAGTATTTAAGTCACATTGACATTTTAAGGCGCAAAAGTTTAGAAAACGATTTCGTTGTGAAGTCCGTTTATCGAAATACTTATGTTCTCCAATATACCCTGTTTTGTTTACGCTATGGTGTGTGATCTCTGTTATAAGAATGTGATATAAACCTTTAATGCAATATAATAAACTCTGGAGCCTGAATGTGTCAACCAATATGTGTGAGTGTACTTTGACAGGCCTGTGTTAATAACAGAAGGGATGTGTACAGAGCGGGTAATATACTTAACCGGTCAAGTATATGTTGTAATGCTTTGTATATTTTTATAAAGGACTCGAGCTACCATTTGCTCAATCCATTCGTAACAACGCAACTATTAATCGAACTATCTTTTTCCTATTGTTAGCATGCAACAGTTTGTTGAACAATTAATTAATCATAAAAAATAACACATTTAACATTTCAAATATTCTGTCTTATACATTTTTTATTATTAATTTTAGTTATTTCGTTAAAAACATGTTTTCCGGTGCTGCATTACATGCGTCCATATATGTAATTTATTTTATCAAGTACAGCAAAGTGGAATACGCTATCTAGAGGGTATTGAGACATTGATAACAAAACCGATGCTGTTGCTAGATGTACCGATACAATTTCAATAGTGGCGACAAGAAGAAAACAAAACACAAAAGGAAAATGCCTGCTCATTATAACCCTCAATAGACATTTTTCGGTAATCGGCTTTCTATAATGATCACCTTCTTCTTTTAATAACAACTGACAGCATTTGTATTTCAATCCATCACGCATAGCAATGGCCATGATAGCTTGTCACAATTATTTCTAAGCATATAACTTGTCATACCGCACTTCGCCTTAACATCGCAACACGAAAAAACGATTATTTTCGTGGGAAAGCGTTAACGTAAAAATTATAAATATTCGTTCGTTTGTATCGTCAGGAGTACATACATGTTACCTGCAATGCTTTGTATAAATAGTTCTGGTCTGACTTCTTTTTGTTTGCAAAACAAGTACTTGTTGCACGCAAAACCGTAAGTCGAAGTTAATATTGCACGCAAACCTTAACCTTTCTTTTCTAACTAAAAGAGAGCGCCATCAAATCCGGTAACAAATACTCTTCACACTTATATGTCATGAATACATGCATAACATTGTATTTTCATAGCCGTAGTAAACATATATATATGGCCCAATAAAAAAAATGAACAAAACTAAATATAAAAAACAGCCTCGAAGAAGGTAACAATCACATAGGAGACTTTGCACTGTTACCATTGGACTATTGACTATAATAATAATTATATGGATGTTCTATACGTGAATATATAGACAGATGTCTTAATTTATCCATATCAAACGTGCACAACATTTCCATTCTAAATGTATAATCGGCTACGATTACCCACGGATTGCAACTGAATATTTGTGATGGCCAGGTTGAACCTATCGTATAATACCGTGGGCTCTGACGATGTGTTCATTCGTTAATTCATCTTATTAATTAGGTCTAATCAATTGGATAACAAATCATCTTATAAAATAAAGCTGTCATTTTAACAGGACATTTTTTTTTTAATGTTAAGTAATAAAATTAACGAAAATAGGTGCCGAACGAGGACAACCTGATTTGGTTTTGTCAATACTTATCTTATATTCTGTAATAAGATAGTTTTGTATGTCGTTTATATCTGTACAAATCACCTAAAGTGAGCCAAAGATAAAACTTACAATTAAACGTTAACTTTGCAAGATATCGTTATGTAAAAGTACATAAAGTTCATAACGTTCATAATTTAAATGGACCGAAACATATTTATTCATATTATTAATATATCAGTTATTACACATTTAATGACCACCATAATTGTAATTTATGAGCATGAATGCCTCGTTTTCTTTATAAAATCAATATTAATTTAGCGTTTTATGATAGAGAAGTAATGCAATTCATATCGGTTAAAGGTGATATTATATTGGTTTTACCAACAACAATGCAAAGGCTTGTGTTACAGTGAATAAATCGTTCGTTGCACGATGTACTGTTTATACACAAGGTTATATAGTTGGCATGGAAAAGCATCTTAAATGTTTTCATGAAATTAATGTCGTTACTATGTGAAGTAATTTCCATCGAATTGGTGTTTACTTGATTAAAGAAATTAATTTCAAACCATTAATGATATGCGTTTTATACAGCTTAAATTTAACAAACACAACCAAGCCATGTCATTTGGCATTTGGCATTTTACAACCATTTATTGCGACTTCTTCCTGTAAATGCATGACGACGATCTGAATATTATCTATATGATGATGTGCCTCGAAAGCTTTTAAGTCAAATAAGAGATGAAATGGATACGTGCATAAGGTTCATTTTATAGAGCCTGAAAAACATTATAATTATGTTGCTTTGTTATCATCTCAATATTGAGTAGTTAAATGGTTATTTAATAAATTGACATGAAATCTCTTTTCTAGCTATACAATTTTAATTGTGATGCTCTGCGCTCAATTTCGTATCTCAAATTCAATATATCGTGAATAACTTTTGTAACAAGTGTGAAGTTTGAAGCTCCTTTAACTGGTTAATACTCTCAAAAAAAAAATATCGATAATTCCAAGACGGTGACTATAGTTTTATTCATGTTAATATTGTTGCGCGCCGACTGTTCCGTCTTTATTCTTGTCAGGAATGTCTCAATTATAATAACACAAGTCAATTTTAAACTTCATGCAGCTTTATTCGTTACACTATTATTGTTATACTAGCAATATGAATTCAGTATATAGTATTTATTGCAAGTTTTGGAATATTTAGAAAATGTCGTTAATGTCCTTGATGTTATGGACGGACTTAACTGAATAACCAAGTTTCTGGACCCTTTTATACTCGAGTGATCAAATGTTGGTCACTGACCAGGTGTTCATGGCCCGACCAAGAATTCTTGGTATCCAGTCCCAAAATAAATGGACATCGACCCAAAATAAATGGTCATCGACCCAAAAATTGGTCATCGACCCAAAATAAATGGTCATCGTCCCAAAAGTTGGTCATCGTTTTCGTCAATCGACCATAAAAATGGTCATGAATGCTCAAAAATGACATCACGCAAAAATACACCGCCATATTGAATTTAGAACAAAAAATTATGTAAAACAAACTATGGGCGCTAGGAGAGATGGATACACCACTTTAAACAAGAATAAAATAGAGATTTTATCATATCGAAAAATAACCTGTTGAGTCGCTGCAGAAAATAGCTTTATCTTGACCACAATGCAACGCGACAAAAATGGCTGCGACTGGATCAGAAATGTGAGGTTTCTTACAATAACATACGTAAAATGTACTAATTCATTCATATTACAATACATATACAGCGGAGATGGAAAAGTACGGTCACTTAACATTGTGTGAACACACTTAGATATCATGGCATAAAATTGAAGTCAAGATACAGTTACAACAACAACAACAAAAGTAGAATTTGCAGTAAACGGATGAAATGTTTTTGAACAGCTATGTCTTTTGTTTGAATGATGTTCTGTAAAATTAACAAGCTCACATGCACATTAAATCATGGCTGCTTAAGTAGTCAATACATGTGTTGTAAAGCAACAGGTAAGTTAAGTTTAATTCATAATATAATCAAATGTTAAGATACTTTAGTGTTCCTATATGCAGGGAATATCAATATGTTTGTTTTGTACTTTCGTGTCTTGTCTTTTAGTGTTGTTGTTTGCTAAACTGTTTGGTCTCATTTAATAAATAAAGAACCACATGTTTTATAAGATTTCTCTCCTGCTGATGAAGCTGAAGTTTGAATTTGTATAAATAAGGGAAGAAGCACTACAACGGACAAACAATGAACGCTTGTTGACATAACCATGTTTTAACATATGCTGAATATTAATGTGTTTAAAGATGCTCCTACATTTCTATCAAATATAAGGTAGCGCGATTGCAGTTCATTCCATTTACAGAACATTATATACGAAACAAAATTATTGTATTTATGTATCAATAAGTTTTTACAAGGTCCAAGCAAGTGAGAAATTCTTTCATAAACATAATTTGATATCATTCTTCAATATTATTTTTTTGTTTTGATCAAAAGTTCGAATCCATAAAACTGTCCTTTTGAAACGGTAGTTAAGTTTGGATTAAATCCGACCTTCAAGTCACTGAAAGTCATAGTCACACATTCCATTGTAATATTGTTTGCGGTTGAAGCACAATAAAAAATTCTAGCACCTATCATTCGTATTCGTATAGAATACTCGTACGAAGAATGAAGATTTAGACTTTTATCCAAATTAACGAGCGAATGCTGAGCATCTTTATTGTAATGTAACGTAACATTCTGAGTATGAGCGACAGTAGTACCCTCCAGGAGCTCTAGTACACCAGTCCTAGAACCTTCAGAGCATGGCAAAAACATATCCACTGCAGTAAGTTCACAGTCTTTAGACACTGTAAAACTGAGGCCATCTTGCAACCCAATCCCATATCCCCACGGGCTGGCAACACATTTACTCCTTACAAACAAACATCTTGTAAACGCTACCGAATCCAAGCGATGTTTGTTTATAAATTTTGAGACATAGTTCTTGTTTGCAATGCTGCGATAAACGCTGAGTAATTCGTCTTTGTTTAGTACGTTTTCCGTAGATACAACATCCGTGAACTCTTGCAAGGTCATGGTCGGGAACCTAATCAGACTGATGAGCTCTTCTCCCAACTCCTGCCTTATATGTTCGTATGTTTCCTGTTTTCCCGCGTCTCTACATCTCTGAGATGCCCAGCGTTTACATCCAACGTACAATTCACACTCGCTGGCGTTAAAAGAGTCTAGTTTAAGCACCTCCTGTAATCCTGACTTTGACATTCTAGTAAATGCATCTGATTTCAAAACGCTGTCAAATTTGTTCATGATAAATTCCAAACTTTTAACTTTAAGATCTTTATCGTCAAATACTATGGCCTGATCGAGAATTGTGCAAACGTTTTCGGCGTCAATGTTGTCCCTCAGGAAAGACTTGCATTGAGATTCTAATCCAGGAATGTCGTATTTCCTAGCAGCGTAGAGCAGAATGAGAACTGTCTCGGCGTTTATTTCGACCTTGCCGCTGTACAAATACCTAGAAGGAAACTTGTTGATATAACATTGCGACAATATATATTATCAACATTTATTCTGTTTTTTTTTAATTTCCAAATCAGTTAAGTTGAAAATCATTTCAAGAGGAAATATGATACACTTAAATATACTGTAATTAATTTTCCTAACGTTAATGTGTTGTTGTTTCTGTTAATTAGTTTCAAAATGTTGGTGCCTTCTTATACATCACAAGTTCACAAACCGGGTAGGTTATAATTAAGAAAAAATAATATGCTAAGTGCCATGTTTGTTTTTTCGTGAGTATTTCATTATTTGTAATAACTAACACTTTAAAAGGCTCGACCTGCAATCAAAAGCTTCGCAGTATTATACCAACCGTAATAAATTCTCAAGTGTAGATGGCTCGATATCTGGAACGCAGATAACATCTTTTGATTCAGCAAGTGTCCCGCAGAACATGGAATAGAAGACTGGACTACGGCTGGCGAGAATGAATCTGTGACATTTGATCTGTTTCTGCTCATTTCCGGCTGACAATGTGATGTCACAGAGATCCTCGTTCTCAAACATCTTAAGGTTCGTCTCGGCAAAGGATTCCGCATATTGCCAATTGGTCGCCATTGCCTGACAAAATATACAATTGTGTATTTCATGTGCCATTTGCAATGTAAAATTTATAAAAAGGCGAGACCAAATATACATTTGTAAAATCTACATCAGTATGACAATAACATCTCTTCGAGATGGCGTTATAAAACATAAACAATTCAGAAGGCGATATATACCACTTAAAACACCGCTTAAGTTATTTATAATACAGAAACCAATTTTGTCAAACTGGTTGATGCATTCAAATAAAAATGTATAAAACCGACATAAGTTAGAAAATCTTACTTGTTCAAGATATCGTTAATTTTAACATAAATAAATCTTTACTCTCTTTACAATAATGCACACAAATTTTATAATGTGTTTGATACGATTGATTTTTAAATAAAACTGAAACCAATCGTGCAAATAGGCTGCTATTAGCGGCAAACACCCTTAATGATGAGACAACCAGACGTATATGTACCTTCAGACATACGTGTATTACGTCAAAGTTATTGTTTTGGGTTTAAAAAAAAAACAGACGTTTACTAAATCTAATTATACATAATATTCAGAATAAGATGTAAATATTTTTAATGTAAATAGTATATAACTCTATGTTTATATATATTGAATGTAAATATGCATTATACTGTATGTAAGTTAAATCACTTTAAAGTGGAAATAAACGGTGTATATGTAAGAAAACTATACTACAATATAAAGATGGTCATAGATGGCAATGTCCATTATACATTCTAAAAATGTGATTCTTTCTCTGTGTGATTGACTTAAGGGGTCTTGCTACAGTTTTCAAAAAGTTGTCAGGTTTAAAGGATATTAACCCCTATCAACGGTTAATATTCTAGTATAGGGATATTGGTACATAACATTCCGTATTTTCAGTTATACTCCGGGACTTTGTTGTATGTGTATGCGCAAGTTTTATGACGGTAAATATCATTTTTGACATAAAATCACTGAGGTGACCAATGTTTCGTTACACGTGTTTTATGAATACAAATACATGAAGTAGTTTTGAAGATTTACATTGTAAAGAACTTTTTTTAACTAAATCTATGGTTATAATAAACAGTTCTTTTTATAAGTGCGATCAGTCACATCCAAGTAAATTCAATATAGTTCTGAACATGTACCTTCTGGGCTAAATTTTAATGATAAGGTTATTTTTTTGTTAAATGTTCATTAGTGCATTTAAGGTAACATCGAAGCAACAATATGCAATAATAATATTTTGTTCATGTTTTATTTTATTTTTTTCTCAAACATACATTTACAAAGTTGTATGCAGACATGCATGATATATAATTGCAACATAATCTCATAAAGCAAACCCTGTGACCCAATGTTTTAATTCAGTTAACATATAATATGTGTATGTGTCATTTATAGATAAATCATCAAAAATAATAACAATTGCTGACAAAGACACTAAAAATGATGCAGCACCCTTTACAAAAGTGTGGACTTTATCTTGCTAGATAACTTGACCAGTTTGATCCCAATATAATTTCAAAACAGTGGTGAATAGTGTAAACATAAAACAATTGCTTCTCTAAAATCTGACGCTCAAGTCTTTCACCGCATCTAGCGCTTTGATTTCGCGTTGATTATTGACTATGTATCGTACTACTTTCGATTTGAAGTTATTCAAATCATTAAGATACACTCGTTTACACATTAAAACATTCACACTTTCCGGATCATTATTGATTGGTACTAGTAAATTCAAATTACAACGTAGGAAACATTTGAAAAGTAATTTAACATGGGGATGGGTAGAGTACATTAACATTTTATTAACATTTTACTTTCGATTTATAAAACCTCTATTAAGCAGAGCTATACAAATGTTCATAATCTACTTACCATATTCAATAACTGTCCAATAAACAAACTGTCTCTTTTGTGTGCTGTCGTGAGTCAAGACTTATATTTATGACTCTTTATACTTTATATAAGGTTTTAAAATAAAAACACAAGCCGAGTTAACGCCCACCATCCAATACGCTATACATGTGTAAAGAGCGGATACTTTACTGTACCGAACCGGCGAGTAGCTTCTCTCCACGAACAGTTTACACTCTTCCCCAGCTGTCTATTTCAAAGCATCGTAACGCATGAACATAATAGCGTGCGCTTTTTATAAAATAGATACACAGCTCAAATGTAATATCATCGACGAAACTTGAAAGAAACTGTTTCAAACACATTGTTATACATTACTGTGTACATGTGTGCCAGAATATTCAGGTTATAGTGATTTTCTTTGGTCGGTATAGCATTCAGTGATAATCCATAAGACATGCGTGAAGTTTAATTGAATATCGGTAATGAAAACTGATATATGGACTTACTGCATGCAAACCTTAACATGAATTTCAGCTTGTACGCAAACCTTGACATAACCTTGATAATTACAAAAGTGGACATTATTCTTCTTTATATGGTCACTGGTCACTGCTATATGTCTTTGAGGGTCACTGTTTTTTAAATATCCTGCACATATATGACACATTTTATTTTATATTTCATCAGTAGATATAGCAATATGAAGGTGATGCAAGCGAACGTATACATAAACTGTACAAAACTACACAATGGGGCATAATTCTGCTAAATTGCAGGTCTGAGTTATGCCATAAAGACCCCAAACATATCTGTGGGGTTTCAGACTCATACCTGTAGTAAATAGACCTGTATTATAAACAGTATATATTGAAATATATCTTGATTACCTTAACCCGAGCATAACCCCGACACCTACGCCGAAAAATAAGTGAGTACTGGTTTTACCCAGGAAATGGACTCAATAGCATCTCAATAATCATAAGGCTTTCGATGCAATCGACCTATACAAAAAGATGCACTCTAAATGAGTGAGTTATTTAGCTCGAACTTTTCGATGTATAGTCGAGCTAAACTTAATAACAAGACAAGACAAGACAAGACAAGACAATTTATTGAGACTTGTACAGAGTACATCGTCTAAATACATCAATAAAATATACATACATGATGTCACGTTTTAAACATTTTGTTTAACATTGTGTTATGGTTAGATATAGGTTTACAATACAAAAAAAAATACATATATTATATATTTATACATTACTTCATTTTACTAAGATTGACATCTCAATTCAAAGTTATAACATTTAATTAAATGCTTAAAACGCTTAGATATAACAATTCTGAAGTAATCGTACAGTGTTACAATTTCTAATACATCAATAACATATACATACATGATGTCACGTTTTTAATATTTTATTTAACATTGTGTTATGGTTAAATATAGTTCTACAATACACAAAATACTACATATATTATATATGTATACATTACTTCATTTTACTTAAATTGACGTCATAATAAAAAGTTATAACTTAATAACTTAAGCTAAACTTAATAACAAACGTCTTAATCAAAGTTGAAGTATGGTTTCTAAACAAGAGCAACTGCCTTGTTACTGTTGCTAGCATGCACATGTTTGTTGAAAAATATATGCATTTTTTTTTATTCAAAATTTCAATCATTCTGTCTTATGAACATCAGTGTGGCCATACCACGTGGTTCGTGACGTCATTTTGGCTAGCATGTCAAGTAGAAAAATGTAAACATTGCCTCCGCTAAGAAACTTCAAATCCACGTAAGTATCTCATTATTTACTCTATTTTGACGAAATAAAGCGCAGGCTATGGGCAAAGTTGAGCACAATTCCCGGTTATATAAATATTTGACACCAGATGAGTAGTTTAATCTATCATTTGAGGCAAATTCCTAGTGTTTACGTTACAATGCACGCAAGCACGGCAAGCACATTTTTAATCTTCCAAAATATCCGTTTTATATTCCTTTTTGCAGTGTACTAATATATGCGGACGTGAATAATTCCACATTAAATGTATTTTGTCCAAACAAATATCTTAAGACATCATCTAATGACATTTCTAATGTACACCAACAATTTGGCTTCTTCCAAAATATCCGTTTTATATTCCTTTTTGCAGTGTACTAATATATGCGGACGTGAATAATTCCATATTAAATGTGTTTTGTCCCAACACATATCGTAAGACACCATCTAGTTAATAAACAAACATATAATTAGAATTTCAAAACATTTTTTTGATCCGGCACATAAAACACAACAAATACAATGTCGGACAATAACTTCGATGCTGTATTGCACAAGTGCTATCAAAAATGTGAAACTTTAACAGAAAACAAGCCTCGGAATCTGACAGAGAGACTGTTTGTCTGAACAAAAGTTCCAACTTAATCAGGCGAATGTCTATAACACCCTTCTGGAGTCGGGTTTCAATTTAATCTTTTGACAACTCCAGTATCGAACTGATTGATATAAAATGGCACATTTGACGCAACATATCAACACATGTTTCTTTGAGCGTTGTATCCTTTAGTGAACGATGCTGACGTTTATTTTCAATTTTATTTTGGTAGGATTATATTAGTAACATTTGGTTAGTAGCATATTTATGTACGTTTTTGATTAAACAATACTCAATGCAAATATAGATTAATAACAAGTGAGATGTATCAATCGGAGTTGCAGTTAACTTGGCTTTCGATTGATCCTACTATTGGTTATGTCCATGTTCTTTCCAACAGTTAAGGCCATTGCAAGGATTAAACTGAACGGTTGTTTTTAATTTCTTTCAAATGTAGATTTAGTAATGCCCGATGTCTTGTAACTATATATGGTTAATTGGATACAATATTTTAAACACACATGACACATAAATTACATGTATATGATTATAATACTCTAATGGTGACAGTACGGTAAATACAGAATAAAAAAATGCATATTTATTTCAGTGAACATATTTGATGTTTTCAAATTGACAGCATGATGACAGAAGCGCGATATATATGTGCTATATGCGACGCAGTCCAGGTCGACACGTGTTTGTTTTCGTTAAGACGCTGAGGCAACCTGTAAATTAAAATTGAATACACACGAGGGTATAAGCACAGACGCAATTTGGTATATCATGAAAGACCACACGCTGGGATGTGACCCTTAAACTGTTGCGGGGCTGGATTTCTATCTGGACGACAATTTCAGAGACACAGGTCATTGTCATATAGCGCGTTTAGTCAGTAAAACATCACAGTTGGCTTTCTCATTTTCCTTGCGATTTTAAACATTTAGAATTAAGTTGATTGCAGTTTCACTGCATAAACGGTACCTTTAGAAAGCTGGGATCCAGATTGATTTATAAGATACACATCTTCCAAATCATTAAATAGTTAAATATTGCAAATAAGTAGCATACAGTCTACGTGTAGGATACGTGTGCTTATTATGCTTATGAATGATAACAGGTGCAAAGCACACGGAGACGAATTATGTATGTCGTAATTGTGGCAAAGACTTCGCAACGCAAGCAGATTTAGATGCCCACTCGGCCAGGGAAGAGCGCACTCGAGAGATAGAGTGTGAGATATGTAAGCACAAGACAAGTACCGGTACTCGGGTTCATATGCGAGAATATCTGAAAACACATAGTGAAGAAAAAACACATGTCTACAGATTGTGCAAAGCCGCCTACAAAAAATATCAGCTTACTTTGTAGGCACTACGGGCAGAAACACAAATAACGTGTATAACGTGGTTTCACCTGTCTGTGATTTACCCGTTATTTAATAGTTGTGATAATAGCTTTATCATCAAATCTCAGTCATTATTAACATTTGAATCTTATCTGTTTATACCACGATGTTTACTTGTAGCGTTTCTTTATTTTTTATTGTATTTTATTTTTTGTAAGCGCTACAATTATATTATAGCAAATGTGATTTAGATTGTGATTTACGTGTGATTTAATGATGCCATTTAATATTGTTTCTTGAATAAAAAAAAGAAATAATAATCAAACAAACACCGCGTAGTGTTCATTTCTGAAACATTTCTGAAACAAAATGTATGAAAACAAAACAAATCGGTTCAAAATGTATGCAAAATCCGTGTAATTCACGCCGGGTATGCGGATATTTTGATGACGGATGGCACTTCGATGACAGAGAACAACAAAAGCCACGCGCGAGAGGGGAGTTCTTCATCTGTTTTGGATTAATGTTCTGTTCATTTGATTTTCAGACACGGAACATGGTTTGGGTGATTAATGGTATAGCACTTCGTAATGTGAAGAAAGAAATTCGCGGAAAAACGGTGAATTATACTTAAAAAACGATAGAATTCCATCGATTGTCAGCATGCATTGGATGATCAGTACATATTCTAACAAAAACACATACTTGGAAATAAATCAAGAACGTGCTTACTACTCGAAATGAAAGATCAATATGTCAATTAATGTTGCAACATGTTACATTTTAGTTTACTAACGTATTGCAGGAAATTCAAATTCAAAAGAGTCGCATGCACATTTTTAAGAACACTTTGTTTATAGATCATCAATTTAATAACAATGGCATTTCGATTCCCGACTGGACACTTTGTTTCCAGATATAATACACACTTTTTAGTGAATCAAAAATGCAAAATTCGCTGTGGAATACTGTCATAGCAGGCAATAAATAAAAATGTATGTACTCACGTAAATAAAAAACGAATAACCGAACATTTTCTAAGCCATTTGGAATATGATTTTGTATAAATGTGAAAGATGAATGTTAAACTATTTCGATATGTCTGATGAGTACAGTCTATATGACCATATAGTTATGACCATATATGAGTCAGTATATAAAACAGTTGGAAACGTTGCAAAGGACAACTATTGTTCGTCGGAATGTAATGTTTCCTTTTTTTTTAAATAAAAATCACGATGAATCTTTATACATTTTTTCAAGCATGTCGCAATAATAATGTTTTCTTTGTATTTGCACAGTTGAGCCTTCATGGCCATCATGGCTTTATTGTTTCAAATTTGAGGCGCGCTCTGTGAAACGGGGGTTTAATGCATGTGCGTAAAGTGTCGTCTCAGAATAGCCTGTGCAGTCCGCACAGGCTCATCAGGGACGACACTTTCCGCCTAAACCATATAAAAGCAACGAAGAGCCTTCCCTTTAAGCGAAAAATACCATAGAAGCGGAAAGTGTCTTCCCTGATTAGCCTGTGCGGACTGCACAGGCTAATCTGCGACGAAAATTTACGAACATGCATTTAATCCCCTTTTCACAGAGCGAGGCTCATTAATATTGAACACCGAATACTCATAAGTCAGGCAGCTTCTATAATGTCGACAAAAATATATCGTCTTTTATAATAAGTAGATACGCGCATAATCAAACATATTCAAACACATATAAGGATTCAGTAGCTTATCTCAAATGTACATTCAGCCAGTTGTTCATACGAGTGGTTATCGTAGCATATAGAAAACTTAGAGCCGCGCTCTCTGAAAAGGGGGTTAAATGCATGCTTGTAAATTGTCGTCCCAGATAAGCCTGTGTGTTTTCAATTCTCTTTTAAATTATGTGGCTACGCATCAGTATCGCCTTGATGATGCGATTCTAATGAGCAACGACATAGGATGTTATGGAAAACAAAGGTGTATTTGCCTCTTAAAGACCCATTCACTACCGTTATCTAGAGCCCTGCTATAAGAATATTGAACCCGATTGTTTTGATAGACATGCTCCGTTGTATATTCATCTCTCTGAATCTCAATTTAACACTAAAAAACGAGTTTATTAGGTAGACAATTATTTCCGGTCGTCACTTAAATATATTCCTTCAGAAATAAAGCATTTTTATCTTCTTTGAACATTGCAATTATAATATTAATAGTATAAATTAATAGTAATGTGAATTTAGAAAATATATTTTAAAAATATTTGGTAAGAAAAGCCATGATAAACATAAATGCATTTCAGGTAGAAGATAAACTCGGTTATCAGAGTGCCAAATTTGTTGAAAGTCTCCGTTATCCGAAGTGCCCTTTAAAGTTTTTTAAGTTAAAATAAAGTGCCTGCAACTTTGTGTATACCACCTGTTAAAACATGCTCTTTCTGTGTTTATATTTCATTGAAAACTATCAAAATGTCAGTATTTGAAGCACAGTGATTACTCTATATGCTGGAATAGCAAACAATTTCTTGCAATATTTCTGAGTAGTTTTATTTTGTTTAAATGTTTACTGTTAATCCAGTATATGCTGTTTTCCGACCGAATTATATATTTTTTTGGCAAAAATGTACCATTTGTCCTTGAAATTTTGTCTTCCCAATACAAAAGGATATACCATTTATCAACTTGATCATGTGTCTTGCCTTAAAAACTAATCTTTAGGATATAACTTAAAAGCAACTGATAACTTACCTCCCGCGCGTGGCGTTTGTTGTTCTCTGTTATGGAAGTGTCATCCGTCATCCAAGTGTTCGCATACCCGGCGTGTTAAATTAAACACTTGAAAAATTTAAAACATGAATAATTATATATTTAAATGTCTGTTTTATCTCAAGTCAAGCTTTTGATTGCAATCCCTCTTAAACAAGGAATTCTACAGAAAGGAGATATCTGATTAAATTTCTTTCATATCGAGTCAAAGTCTATAAGAAGGTAACAACTTGCTCTCGTTTCTTCTCGACTGAGACTTCGTGATGAGTAAACATTATGTTGTTTGTGGTCATATTTCACTCTTTTGAATATTTCATCTTTGGTTTTGATCCAAGATGACATCCACGTTGGACATTCGTGTTGCTGACGTCTTGGTACGCTTGCTTCGCTTTCCGACTTTGAGTGATGGTTTTTGGTCTCATGATTCATACAAAGGAAAAATAGATATTGTAAGAAAACAAAACAATAAAGTTTTTTTCATACATGTAGTGTAAATATGAATTTGGAAATAATATTCATTTTTCTTTTGCTTATTTAATGTTTTTTTATTTACATCACACACAAAAATAGGATGGTCGCCATATTTTTAATTGACACTTTTGCGATTGTTCCAAATATATAGGCAACATGTTTTCTGTATATGAAAACAACTTGAGAAAACGTGTATTTTAAGAAACGGTAGATTGGAGGAGAAAAAAGACAGAATTATTTGTGCAAGGCGATCTCAACTTGGAATATCAAAAGAACTGTCGTCGGCACAAAAGACAATATCGGTCGGTTTATACAAAACTTCTTGCGCTTAAAAGCAAACATGTTGTTTTGATGCAATTTTTTAAAAAGTATGTTATCAGGATTGTGTATCATAGTATGTGTCAAAATTTAACCGTACATTATCTAGTGTTCAGTCAAATTTTATTCGAAACGTATAACTGTTATACACTTATCTTATCTTGTTAAAATACTAATTGCGATTGGGGAGCTCATAAGGAAGTGTAGTATATCGTCATTAAGTGACTATAAACTATAAAAGGCATTATTTTGACCGCACAAATATGGTCCATATGAATGCATACTTGTTTTTAAGTTTTAACAAAAGCTGTTCTCGGTAATATAAATATTAAATTCATGACCCTTCGCCCCTCATGGTCGAAGAGTCTTAGTAATGGTATCAAAATGTCTGAATTTCGATTCAGTAGTCATTTTTTAATGAAGATTGTGTTCATCTGTTCTGTTTTAAGATCTTAAACACGTTACTTTATATACAGTATACATGCCTAAACGCACAAAGGACAGGGCACAAAATCTCACAAGACAGTAAATAAGCACGAACTATTCAAGGGACACACACATTTAAATTAGTTGAAGTATATAATTGACAACATAGAAGTTACCAATTCTACACTTATAACTACTAGTCGTTCTAGCCGAATATCGACTTGTCGTGCTTGCCTTTAATTTCGTTGCTTGTCGTGTTAGCCAAAGTGTTGGTGTTCATTAGAAATGTCATTAGATGGTGTTTTAAGATTCTTTTTCGGACAAAACACATTTTTAATGGAATTATTAACGTCCGCATATATTAGTGCACTGCAAAAAGGAATATAAAACAGATATTTTGGAAAAAAATTAATGTGCGTGTCGTGCTTGCGTGCATTGTAAAGTAAAAACTAGGAATTTGCCTCGAATGATAGACTAAGCTACTTACCTGGTGTCAAATATTTATATAACCGGGAATAGTGCTCAACTTCACCCATAGCCTGCGCTTTATTTCGTTAAAATAGAGTAAATAATAAGATACGTGGAGTTGAAGTTTCTTAGTGGAGGCAATGTTTACATTTTTCTACTTAACGTGCTAGCCAAAATGACGTCACGGACCACGTGGTATGACCACACTGAACATATAGATTATTTATTTCAGTTATTTCGTAGAAACATATGTTTCAGTTTTTCAATATATTTGTTAATATAATTTGATTTATTAAGTATACCAAGCTGGAACTCGTAAAAGAGTATTGTGAAATTTGACAACAAAATCTACGCTGTCGCTAGATGTACCAATACAATTCCATTAGAAGCGACACGAAGAAAAAAAACACACAAAAGGAAACAATCTTGCTCATTATAACCTCCAATAGATAATTTGTTATTTATAATGGTTGCCCTCTTCTCTTAATAAGAACTGACTGCATTTGTATATTAATCCATCACGCATAGCTATTACCATGATTATATAAGTGTCACAATTGCTTCTTAGTATACTATTTGTCATACCGCAGTTCGCCTAAATACCGCAACACGAAAAACCAATTATTTGCATGGGAAATCGTTAAACGTCAAACTTATAAACATTCATCCGTCTGTATCGTCAGTAGTACATACATGTTTCTTGCAATGCTTTGTATAAATAGTTCTGGTCTGACTTCTTCTGACTGAATCAAATAGGAAATAGGCTAACAATGCATATTATTAAAACTGCTTTGAATGTTTCTCGGTGGAATAAATATTGTAAAAAATAACATTTATGTCACACCTTGCCGAAAGGTTATCTTAAAGTAAAGAATAAAACTTGTCATGGTTGCTGTTATGCTTAGGGAGCTAAGCATAACAATTGGAATGCATAGCCGGATTTCCGAATAAAGCTCTACGGCACTATGTAAATATATTTCAAATTATGCTGTCATTCTTTTTTTTACAACTGGGCATTATTTTTCAACTTGGAGTCTTTTTTTGTATAAATATATCAATATATGATTTATCAAACACATGATTTCATCGATCAACTGACTGAAGCTAAATGCTTCTTTCGACGCGACATGGGCAACAAACTTCTTCACAACGATGGCCATATATACGTCATGTACGTAAATGAATTCCATATGCCTTATTGTTACTATTTTGTTAAGGTTGATTTTTATCATAACAGGAAGTAAACCTTACTGATTATGTTTTCAAATAGATTGTATTCGTAACAATTACAAAACATACTATGTAAGTGTGA
>VMBQ01003343.1:36722-56445 GCA_007657795.1 Dreissena rostriformis
CAGTAATGGAGAGTACAGAAATGTGTGCAAGCTACAGTAATGGAGAGTACAGAAATGTGTGCAAGCTACAGTAATGGAGTGTACAGAAATGTGTTCAAGCTACAGTAATGGTGTGTACAGAAATGTGTTCAAGCTACAGTAATGGAGTGTACAGAAATGTGTGCAAGCTACAGTAATGGAGTGTACAGTAATTTGTGCAAGCTACAGTAATGGAGGGTACAGAACATGCAAACATGAGCTGTTTATCAACAAATATTGCCTCCTTTACAACAATCTTATTTTTGCAAAGACTCCATGAAAACTGAAACATGGATCTCTCATGTTAAAATGGGGCAAATTGAGAAAATTAAAGGGGCCTTAACTCAGCAATCTTTTAGGAGAATTTTGTGTTGACTATCAAAATCGGCTGATATAATACTTAAACTGTTTAAATGTAGGTCTTTCAAGGGACAATGTTACTAAGAAGGCAAATTCAAGATTTTGCTTAAATGGCCATTAATACAAAGATTTATTTACTAGTATGCAAGGGACATATTAAACTCATCTCCAGTTATTGTAAAAGTTATAATTTACATTCATATAAAATCACAATAATATTATTATTAGCACATGTGCTTAGGATTATCACAAACAAAATGCACATTTCTCTTTTGTTAACGATATTGCAACGCCTAAACACTCAATGTCAAAGAGCTTTGATTGCATAACATTGAACGCTAATTTGATTGAATTCTTGAAAGCGTCTTTTTTCTGGGCATCTGGGTAAGCACAATGGAAGCAGCACAACGGGGGTCACGGTTCAAGCACATGTCTGTCCGATGCATCATGTGGCGGGGCGGATACTCAGCATACTGCCGAACCAGAAATGCTGGATCACTGGAAACTTTGCCAATACCTGAAATCAAATCATACAAACCATTAGGATATACAGTAAAAAGTAAGCATATTGCCTCAACAATTGTAACATATTGCCTCATCAACATGTAACATATTGCCTCATCAACATGTAACATATTGCCTCATCAACATGTAACATATTGCCTCATCAACATGCAAAATATTGCCTCATCAACATGTAACATATTGCCTCAACAACATGTAACATATTGCCTCATCAACATGCAAAATATTGCCTCATCAACATGTAACATATTGCCTCATCAACATGCAAAATATTGCCTCATGAACAATGCCACATGTATCATAGTTCCTCATTAACAATTCAAAATGTAACATATTGCCTTACCAACAGTTCAACATGTAACATATCGTCTTATCAAAATGTAACATACCATTTTAAATTTACATGTAACATATTGCATCACCAACATATTGTGTACATTTTGACAATGTAAAACGGCCTTTCCCTTTCTTATTTTATCATAAATTAATATTAACAGAAGTTCACACTTACTGAACAGTACTCTCCCACATTCTGACATGGTAAAAATTGAGCTTTAACTTTGCATAATATTTGGATTACAAAAAAATCATAATTTTTTTTACATAAACTATACAGTATTATTTTAATTTTTGACACGACACTAGTTGACTTTGCCAAATAACCAAATCAAATGCCTACACTTTTGTTAAGTTCAAACTGACTCAAAAGACAAATTTGCTAACGACAATTGACTCACCACATTAGCTTAGCAAATACTTACACGCACATTTATAGCTTACAAGGCCATTAGTAACTTTATTACACAAATACTACAATTCACACAGCAGTTGTTCACACGCATGAAACAACATTTACCTCAGCCTTGTACATCTTCACAAGGCCAGAGTTGACTTTCTCCCAGTTGGGGACGGCACTTATGTTCCATAGCTGGTTTGAGTGCTCAGCAAAAGGACCTGTTTTCACCTGCAATTAAAACAGAAGATTCAGGAAACAATAAAAATGTTGAAAGAAATTGACGTACTGCACAGCCCATTTCCAACACAGGGTCACAGTTAACTGTAAAAATGGGCTTATATGAGTGGATATGGAATAGTCCATAAGTATAGCAGCAACTGTGTAATCATCAAAGAAATATAGCAAGCAGTTATGACTCTATACAAAATGAGCCGTGTAATGCGAAAATGGGTCTTATGTCATACAAGGCCAGTGTAGCTCCTGACAAGCCTGCACAATTGCACAGTCTGTTTTTTGCGATCTAATAAGCGGACCAGGTAGCTCCTGACCAGAATGCGAGGATGCACAGGCTAGGCTGTAGCTACACTGGCTGAATATGGCATAAGACCCATTTTTGTGTGACACGGCTCAAATGATTGAATCTACTTAACCTGTTACACATGGATTTTTTTTTAAATATTTCCAAGTCCAAAGCAGGTCAAGGTAAAAGTAATGTTCTGTGATATGAGTTCTTTGGATTCATTCATGTGCAATAAATATGTTTGCACTCAAATGTTGTATCAGGCAAAGTTGGTGTTGCTGCTAGACAAAACAGTAAAATATAGAAACCAAAAACATTTGAATTCGAAATTTCAAAGTGAGGCTAGTTTATATGGGTGTATAGAGAATGGTCAGAATAAACAACTGTGTTGGTATCAAAGAGTTGAAGCAATCACTGTTCGTACTAGAGGAAACAGTAAAATGTACTTATTTGGTCATGAAAACAAAACACAGAAGCACGGGCCAATCACTATATGCATCCTGCCTCAAGATGCCAGAGGGGGGGAGGGGGGGGGGTAAAACTATTTATTAAGAATTACCCACAGGAACTTGCATCGAAAAAAACACTCTCCCAGTAACATAGTATATAATTATAAGGGTTGAATGCAGACAACAGTGGAATTAACTAAGCTATCTGTTTGGAATTTAATGATTAACAAGAGATGTGTTTGTCAGAAACACAATGCCCCCTACTGCGCCGCTTTGAAAACAAAAGATGTGTTTGTCAGAAACACCGTGCCCCCTACTGCGCCGCTTGGAATTTTTTATATTATTTTTTTTACCTTTGACCTTGAAGGATGACCTTGACCTTTCACCACTTAAAATGTGCAGCTCAACGAGAAACACATGCATGCCAAATATCAAAATGCTATGATCAATATTCCAAAAGTTATGACCAATTTTCGAAATCTAAACGCAAGTGTGACGGAATTTCAGAAGGACAGACAGACAGACGGACAGACAGATGGACAGTGCGATCACTATATGCCACCCTTCCCGGGGCATAAAAAGTGTAGTTACTGAACATACCTCATTAATGTACTTTATACAGCTAAGAAACATGTAGTCTTTGGCAAAATGTTCATAGATTTCTGGCTTTATAAAAGATTTTGGCTGAATTCTTGGGTGGCCTGAAAAAACAACGTTATGTTTACACAAACATAACAGCAAATTGTTCTTAACATAAAAGACGAAAGCAGATTTTCTAACAATAATCATGGAATAGTATGAAATGTTTTCATCAAATAAAATCTATAAATCTGTATCTTTATTGCAACATATTTTTAAAGAAGCAGAATTAATATTGAATATTATCATATTACATTGTACCTAGTTTCCAAAGAACAAACAAAAAACAATTCAAATGAAACATTCTGAAGGAACACTAGCATAGTCTGTTTTATTATTCACAAATCATGGCAAATTGGTGAAATAAACACCTATCAAAAGCATCATATGAATTTTTTTAATGTTGAATTCGACTTGAATAGCCTTGATTTGAAAGATTGAGATTCCCCAAGATTCATACACGATACAAGTCTATTGTTTGAGCCTCTTTCTGGGAAAATTTAACTTAATTCATGTGCATAAAGTGTCATCCCAGATTAGCCTGTGGAGTCTGCACAGGCTAATCAGGGACGACACTTTCCGCCTAGACTGGAGTTTTGTTAAGAAGAGATTTCCTTTAAACAAAAATAATCCATTTAAAGCAGAAAGTATCGTCCCTGCTTAACCTGTGCGGACTGCACAGGCTAATCTGAGATTAGGCCAAGTTTAACAATAAAGAGGCCCATATACTAAACATAATGCATAACATACCGACAAGCTGTGCAGATCCCCATATGAAGGGTAGGAACTGATGATCATCAAGAGCCCAGACCCCTTGAGAGCCCGCGGGCTCCATACGGTAGGACAGCTGCAGCCTGCGCACCAGCAACAAGTACCTAGCAATAAGATAATATATATTAGCCTTGCTCTGGAAAAACAGGCTAATCAGGGATGACATTTTCGGCTTCTACTGAATTTTTCGTTTAAAAATGACTTCCTTTAAAAGAAAAACTACTATAAAAGTGTCCCTGGGACAACATTTTTAGCACATGCATTAAGCTCCGTTTTCCAAGAGCGCAGCTCATATGATTGCCTGTCGAATGGAAAGGATAGCCACAATCAGATACTTTACCTTTCCTTTCCTGCATTATTGAAAATACTTTTTCTTTCCTGTCTAATGAGAATACTTTTTCAAGTTACAAATATTTTAAGTATCAAACAATTCAACCCTGTTTTCTCAAAGCAACCCTCAAATATGGAAAAGACATGGTAACGTAGTTATGTGATTAAGGATGACACCATGATAGCCCCCCAATACCAGCAGCTCACTGAGCACTTCAAACACATGTAGGTCTACACAATTTAAGTACATTTATATAAAATAGTACCTCTTGATGCCCACTGAACATGCATCAACATGGCAGGGACATAAAAATCCAGTTTAAGCGGACTACAAAGGAAAATCTGGGAGGACATTTTATGCACATGCATTAAGCCCCATTTTCCCAGAGCGAGGCTCAAATACATGAAACAGAGTGAATTCTACCAAAGATACTGATAAAACATTACCTCATGAACACAACAAGAATGAGAGCCTCAGCATCTGACTCCTCCAACAGCCCCAGCTTGTAGAAACACAACATGAAGGCCACAAAAGCTAACTCGTGACCTGAAGGAAAGGATTGGATAATCCCATGTATTCTTCAAACAGTCGCAGTTGTTTGTCCGAGGATTTGAAGTCAAATGATTCCATAGATTTGTAGTTAACGGATTCCATAGCTTTTGAGTTAACTGATTCAAAACATTTGAAGTGAACTGATTCCATAGATTTGAAGTTAACTGATTCCATAGATTTGAAGTTGACTGATTCCATAGATTTGAAGTTGACTGATTCTATAGATTTGAAGTTGACTGATTCCATAGATTTTGAGTTAACTGATTCCATGGATTTTGATTTAACTGATTCCATAGATTTTGATTTAACTGATTACATAGATTTTGAGTTAACCAGACATTCCCAAAAGTATTTTAAGTCCATAAGACATCCGGTCCTGTAGACTTAGATAACTTACAGGACCGGAATGGAATTCATAGGACCGAAACATCAATTAAAAAAAACATATATCCCAATACATTTGCGAAGTTAAGTATTATGTCGCTCGGTAACAACTTAGGTGTTCAATTAATATTTAGTGTTGGTTGTTTTCCTAAGCTGATAAGTTGTATGGTTACATATTTGTTTTGTTTATTAAAAGCGTGACATTTACCCAAATTAGAAATCCGGAAAATTAAGCCGGAGGTAGGGGCAGCAACAGGGATAAAAGGCAGAGCCACAATGGGGGGAAAACCCCAGAGTCCTAGGTTATTGTACTTTTTTGTATAATCTTTCTAGTTGCAATTTCTGATGAGTACAATGCGAAATATTATGAACCAGGCCATCCATATCACCCCATGTGTATTGTCATTCTACAAAAATGATATAAAGAACTTCAAAAATAAATTAAAATTGAGAAATCAAACTGTATTCGAATATACGAGGGTCCGAAAACATGTTCATGGTTTGCACATGAAATAAAATGTTCTTTATGCATATCATTTGACTGTAGAAAATGAAAACCAGTAACCAGCAAATACGTAATCAATATATAATTTGGTTAACATATTGCTTTACAATATGCTATTTCAGTGCTTTACTTTGCTAATCGATCACTTAGAATTTCGAGATGGCGGACATGCCGAGGAAGCTATAACAATTTTCAAATGAACGCGCACTTGAACCAATTCTATCAAATAAATCAACTTTGCCTCTTGAATTATTTCCCGGACATTCAGACCGGTAACATGGCATTTTCAACTGGTCTATAAAACGTCGGGTTAGGTCCGACACTTTTGGGAATGTCTGGTTAACTGATTCTATAGATTTTGATTTAACTGATTCCATAGATTTGACGTTTACTGATTCTATAGGTTAGAAGTTAACTGATTCCATAGATTTTGATTTAACTGATTCCATAGATTTTGAGTTAACTGATTCCATAGATTTGTAGTTAACTGATTCTATAAATTTGGAGTTAACTGACTGAATAAGTAGAGTAGATATAGTGACTTGACTCAAATCAAGTTGAGTAAACCCCTCTCTGATTGGTTATACTTGACTCCAATCAAGTTGAGTAAACCCCTC
The DNA here is from genome assembly GCA_007657795.1 of Dreissena rostriformis. Classification (NCBI taxonomy): domain Eukaryota; kingdom Metazoa; phylum Mollusca; class Bivalvia; order Myida; family Dreissenidae; genus Dreissena; species Dreissena rostriformis. The sequence goes on from VMBQ01003343.1 coordinate 43,130, forward strand.
TCTGATTGGTTATAACAAATAAAATAAACCTTATGCACTGTAATATGTACTTTATATTTATGTACCAAGCCACAAAATAAAGTACATTAAAAACAACAATTCTCAACATGGGAAAAACATTTGCCAATATGCGTTTAAGCATTTTTAAGTTATCTCTCTTTCACACTTATTTACTATCGTAAACAGAAATCAAATTACACAGACAACATCTCTATTGTACCTGTCCCATAGTCAATTCTGACTTGGTTTCCAAACGAATCAGTGAGGTACACTGCAATCTCCTCACTTGCTTTCTTGAAATTCTCATCCAAGAGATTTGAGATGAGATCTTTTGAGTTCTGAAATGGTTTCAACAGTAATTGCAAATACAAAATTGAAGAACAACTGAAAGATACATAGGAAATGAATAAAACAATATTGTTGCAATTATGATTCTTTGAAAATTAACCGAAGCAAATATATAAGCTGTGTCATGCAAAAATGGGTCTTAAACCATATGTGGCCATTGCGCAGGCTGGTCTGGAGCTACGCTGGCCGCATATGGCATAAGACCCATTTTCGCATGATGCAGCTTATATATTGTAAATTTTTTAAATAAAATTGGTCTCTGATCATGAAATATCGGGTTCAACTTCACCAAAAACCAGAATCTTAGACAGAATGTGTTAAATGAACACAAGCCCTTAGGGCCAAATTAAAGAAAAGTACCGGTAACGGTAATCAATGCCTACTTGTTTCATCTTGTCAAACCAGGACCGGTATGCCTTGTTTCCAAACCTCTGGGGCTGGTCTACTGGTGGACACTCTGCTATGTAGCTGTCCAAGGTGTCTAGGAGTTTCAACAGACCCACAATCATCTGTAAGGCAACCATACCATACTATTCACCATTTGCACAAACATGTAGTTTGCTCAGTTTTTGTGTGTCTGAGGTTGATTGTCCAAGGATTAAAACATAATTGGATTAGGCAACCATGAACTACTATTATACACACATATTTCTCAACAGAATATTAGTACACAACAGCTCCAATACATCGCGATTCGATATATCGCGATTTCCAATACATCGCGAATCAGCCATGGCTCCCAAAAATCCAACAAGCCTGATCACTAAATGACAAGTTTTAATCTGAGAATTTACTTACTGAGATAAAAACCGGTTCTAGCCTGTATTTCACCCTTTTTCATCCACTTAAATTTTCTGTTTAATCCGACATCCATAAAATCCAGTTTGGTCCAGATTGTTTTCCTTCATTGTACACCACATTCATGCCTGTGTACTGTGCCAAACATCACAGGTCATTTCGCGTGTCACCTTTCTCTATTGAATTAGCTTTGAACTGCCGATACACACAGTCCATATACATGAAGGTGTATACAATAGCTGTAAATGTTACAGATCACCCAGTTATTTGCACTACCAATTTTTTATCCAAAAGTAAAGTGAGTTGTCTCCCACTCAATTGTTTATAGAGGAAAAGACTCCCAAGTTTGTCAAAATGCACTACACATTTTTTATCCATTTGAATTTAAAGAGTGAATTGTCTCCCATGCCGCTGATGATGCGCTACAAAGTTTTTATTCAACAATCAAATATTAAAGCCCATGCTTTCCATGAGGAAGAATGACGTGATATTTTACATGGGATTTAATTTGTGCATGCTTTGTTGAACAATAAAACTTGGCAGTGCTTTTCGGATAAAAAATTTAATTATACGCATTTGAAAATACTTACATGGAATAAAGTTTTGTGTTATACCAATGTAAAACATATGGATATAACACATAATTAAATAAGGTAGGTAAATAGCGTGTTTTGAGATTGTCAAAGTATGCTAATGCATACATATATGTGCATGAGTGACCTGACAAGTTATATCACGCGCCGGATATATCGCGGTTGCAATCTTTGGACCCCATCAAACGCGATGTATTGGATCTGTTGTGTAATCAACCCTCTAGATTGAGAAGTCTCAATATTAATTCAAGCAAGTTTGTTTGTAACAGGCATTGAAATATGCTCCAAATTAAACTACATGTAGCTAGATGCCTACCGAGCAGCATGTTGAGCCTATTTTCATTAACCCTTTGCATGCTGGGAAATTTGTCGTCTGCTAAAATGTCGTCTGCTGAATTTCTAAAATTAGCATTTTCTTCGATTTTTTTTCTAAGACCACTATCAGAATAGCAAACAGTTTGGATCCTGATGAGACGCCACGTTGTGTGGCGTCTCATCTGGATCCAAACTGTTTGCAAAGGCCTTCAAAATCCGGTTCCAGCGCTCAAAGGGTTAACAATGTTTAACCTTAGGTCTTTATTTTTACCTTGAACTTTGTCCATTAGCTCTCAATATGGTGAACATTTGTGGTAAATTATTATCAAAATTGGAAGATGAATGATGAAGTTGCAGTCCAGACAACCTTTTATTTGCCAAATGGGATATATAATATGTAAGTTACAGTTTATACATGATCTTTGACCTTTCAGTATGACATTGACCTTTGAGGCAGGGACACGGTTCTTACACAGGAATTCCATTTCCACAAGCTGAATGGTTTGTGGTTTTTATTTTATAATTGCATGATGAAAAATTTAATTACAATCAAGACATGCTGTTTCATAGGGAACAAAATTAAATTGAGTCATTCAGAGTAAATGTGCTTTTATCACATTGAATGAAACTTGCAGCTGGTACCTACCGGTGACAGGGATCTGTCAGCTCCAACTTTCTTGCCTTTCACTGCTTCATTCATGGCTTGAATGAATCCTGTCAAGTCCCTGTAGGCCTGGAATGCACATAGTTTTTTTCATTCAACAATATAAAACATTGTGTAAAACACACAGTTTTTACCCCCAAAAGCAAAAATCAGTTTTGAAAAATCTGGTGCATGTTAAACACTCCTATAATTATGGAAAGCTAAGTCAAAACAAAAAAATCAATGTACAAAATATTATCTATCAGAGTTCTTCCATGTAAACCACTGTACAGTACTTAGTACTATTATTAGGGCACTTCATATTTTACTCCCTGATTTACAATTGAATACAATTTAAAAATTTCACGCAAATATTCAAAGGTCCTTGACTTATCCAACATGTCAGGTTTTTGAGAACCTATTAAATGTTCTGTGTCACTTCAATCTGTGTTAATCAATTGCATTTTGGTTCAGGAGAAATGATCCTGGCCTTAAATTATGTTTCAATCTTTTATTTTTTGAATTTCTTTCTCTCTATATGATATATTGACATTGTCTTAAGAGAAAGATACTTAAACATTTAAAACAAACAATTATCTAAACAGTAAGCTACAGTAACCATAGCTGCTAAGACTATTATTCCTATTTTGAAATAATGCTTTCATTCCAAAAAGAAAGCACTGTTTTTTTAACCTATTTATTTTAGCTTGATTGCATCGAAAACTGAAGACTTATTGAAACGCTCTGAGTCTGTTTCCTGGGCAAAACTAGTACTTTGTGTCTTTGGGGGAAATCTAAAGAACACTCCCTGAGTGGGTATGGAGTTTTTGAGCTATCCACTATGCTGCCACGGCGACCTTTAGTGCTGTAGTGATGTCATGATGAATTTTGCTGTTTGTTTTAGCGCCTTAACATTTCAGTACTTATGAGGTTCCCAACAATATGAATTTGGTTTATTTTATTTTTGTATGTACCGTTATGTGAAGTATCAAATTTTGATTACTTATTTCCCTTTTCAGATGCATATTTTTAAGCAATATTTTTTAATCATAATAGTTTTTTGTTTATAAGCCCTGAAAACCATGACCAGGAAATTAATTCTTGTGCATTCCATCTTATCATGCTATTATTCAAAATGGCGTAAAATAAAGAGTGTAATTTTTTTCCATACATATTAACAAATATCTACAAATTTTTATCAAAGATTTAATTAAATTATTACTAAAACACTAATCATCAAACTTGCATCACACCATCATATGCACCCTGATGAAATAACACTGCTTGGGAAAAATTAGCACAATGCACAATGTACAACGCAAACAAGTGCCATCATATGGCATCTTGTTTATTGTCATGACAAAAAAGATAATCTCTAAATAAGTCAACCTCTGAATTTTCCCATTTAGGAATATCCTCTGGCCCCGGTCCTACTTCCTTTGTTGGAACCACGAACTCATGGTTGTCAATATCAAATTTTGGTATCTCTTCCTTTGGAACTAAAAATAAGAATTTACATAACATAGAGTGGAACTTATTGAACAGTATGTATAACACTTACACAGAATATATTTGTACTAATACATCAGGCAGAAAGAAGTTACAGCATTCAGAAGAAAAAAATGCACAAATATGTTTCATTTGATGATGATTAGATAGATAAAGGAAGTGTATTTTATAGTACTGTCTGTATATTGGCAACATCGACAGTTGCAACAAAATGATCACTAAAAAAAGTTCTTATATTTATTTTATTGTTTTGTTAATTTACACCATTTGTAAAACTCTGACAATGTCCCTTTTTCTGTTGTTTTATACACATTTAAAAGCATTAAAAGCATAAAACATTTAACTTGAAAAACGTTCATCTGAAAATATGTCCGGTTTCCAAAATCCGAAAACATGTATACTTAAAATATCCCTAAATAGCACCGATACTAAATGTCATACAACAGTATATTTACTGCAATCTATAGAAAATCGCATTGCATAACATTATTATGGTATTAATGAACTGAAAATTTGCTATGCTTTTACAAAAAAATGACGAAAACAATGTGCAATAAAAACAAACTTGAGGTTGTCTCCATTTTGATCTATGTTAGCAGACGCTTAGTCGAAACGGTCAAATTAATTTACATGTTTCCCTTATAACAACTTGCATTTATTAAAATCAAATAATTTCAAACATTATCATTTAAAAAAAAATCTTATTTGTATAATGATATGGTTATATATTACCCATGGCCAAATGTTTTGTTGTAATATAACCGGTTTGACTACATGTGACCGGAATGACTTGACACGTTTTTACAGAGAGATTATTTTCGAGATAATCGAGCTGAATGTAGACTTTGGACACTGCACATCATTTATAGGTTGACAGCGGTTAACGAAGATCACATGACGACCAATATGTTCCGTTTAATCGTTTCACCAATGGTATTATACAGTGGTTTATTTGAATTGTGAATTTAAGTTCGATCTAATTAATGACCCTAGCCCTGGCCTAGGCATTGATTTTGTATGTGACTTACTTTTTACAGTCTAAATTTTGAACCAGTTTAATAAATGTTGTAATTTCCTAGCTGGCATGCTGGTGTTTTAAGATATGTAAGTAATGAAAACTAATACATATTGTAAAATGTGATATAAAATATATAATTTTATTGTTTTAGCTTTGTATAAAATATAGCTACTGTACATCACATACTGAATTAGTAACTAATTTAATAAGCTAGCAAAATTATAAATTGATGTATATTGTCTTATGTATAGATCTTATTTATAACTAACACATATATTATTATTATTTAATTAAGTACTACTAACAATATTTATATGTATGTTTGATTGATCCTTGTTAATCTGTCTACTAACAACTACAAACAGTTGTTTATTGGTAAATAAATAACAATAATGCAAACATTATTTCAATTCAAACTCATCTGACAATACAATTTTGATCTCGGGATCTGCTTCTCTTTTTGTGAATATTATGTTTTTGTCAGTATAAAAATCAATTATCACCAAACTTTACTAACATAACTTTATTTTATATTGGGTATATTTATCAAGTTCCTTTTCCAGTAAAGTTATAAAGCAATGAAATTCAATTAAATTGTTCATATCACATTTTTTAAGTGTGATCAAAAATAAGTTTACCTTCATAGGTAATGATAATTTTAATGTTATAACCAATAATTATAATAACCTGCATGGACTTCAAAGTTTTAACCTTTCAGGCACGTCAAATTGGGAAGAATACAGTAAGCTCCTTGCCCGCTGCCACTATGACGTCCACCCAGCCTCAGAAACACAAGGGGCGCATGTTCTCTGTGCAAGCTGCACTGCCAAAGTTCCCAGTTGCCCCTCTGGAGCAAACGCTGAACAAGTACCTGGTGATGCTGAGACCACTTGTCTCCGATCAGGAGTTTCAGCAGGCCAAAAAGGTGAATTTCTAATCACTGATACACAGGCCTTGACATTAAAGGGACTTGTTCACAGATTTGTGCATGTTTTGAAGTTTGTCTTTAAATGCTTTAAATTGATAAATGTCAACATCAAAACTAAACAGATCCAGTATAAAACGAGAATAAAATTAAAGAAAGAAAAAAAGTAATCCACACCTGGGTTCTAACCACTGACCATTTTGGTAAAAGCCAAAGGCTTAGATCACTCAGCCATCTGTGCTGTTATGGTTTGCTTAGTATTTTATACTTTTTATATGCAATTCTCGTATTGTCACAAAATGTAACGATAACAACAGAACTCTCTAAATTTATCAATCATTTGGCGTTTGTAACGCTTCATAATTTTCAGGTTTTGAAATTGTCAAAAGATGCATATTATGGATAGTTAAGGGCAGGGTAAATGTTCGGTATAACGGTTTCCTTGCAAATAACATGACTACAACAAAAATTTGCAAATCTGAAACATTTTTTTTCAATTTTGTCAATTAATCAAACTGTGAACAAGTCCCTTTAACACTAATCTTATTGTCCAGGACAACTAAATTTAAGGTTGAGACCATTCCCAAAATCTACTAGTCCAACGGAAAAGTGAAACAATTGAAGGTCTCCTTTTTTCTAATAAACTAGTAAGAAAAAACTGTTTTAAAGTTCAGTAATTTGGCTGGAATATACTTACAAAACTTGATGTTGACATTAAAACAATAGATTGCAAATTATTTGGATACTTACAAACTATACCATACTATGAGATCAATGAACAAAACTGTTGTGTTAGTTACCTTATATTTTATTTAACAATGTCATTCTTGCTTGCATTTTAATTACGTCCGATTTGTCAATGTTTATAGCGGACACTCATTATTGAAGTTCTAGTCAGTTTTGTTTATTTATAAATACAATGTATATATGTTTGTTAGGACAATAATTGGCTGTTCAGCTTTTAATGGTCCTTTAGGAACTGTAACATTGCGAGCTATAACAGAGTAAATTGATAGTTTACAATGTCAGGCAATGTTCATCACTCACTTTGGTTTGTGATAACCACTTTGGTTTACAAGATTTAACTATCCATGCTATGCTAATGAATCATATTGACATAATATTTTATGTTTTCATATTTAACTTTAAGCTTTGTGAAGACTTCAAGAATGGTGTTGGTCCCCAGTTACAGGCCAAGCTGCTAGAGAGAGCTGGGAAACACACAAACTGGGTGGGTGGACAATGTCAACAAGTAAACTAAACTACAATAGCTTTTAAATTTAAGGCATCAACATTAATCATTTTACCTATGGAAATTCATTTTATCAAGCATTCTCTTGATAAACAGTTTTGAGCTGAAACTAAGTGTGACATCTAGATTTGTCAACTTTGTCAAAGTATTTCTACATGTTTCATTAAAGTTTGAAGTAAAAAGAGTTCAATGTAATGTTTTAGTATGAGTACATATTAACTTGTATTGGTAACATTTGAATGTACCAATTTGCTATGACCATCTAGACAGAGTATACCTTAACATCACAATCTTATTTAATGATATACATGTAGTTATGGTCATACATGCCAGAATTGTTCAGGTCCAAATCGGGACATTCCGTAAAAATTACCGGGACATTTTCCATGTTGATTTTATGGTTTAAAATTTTACAGTGTATTCTTGCATTATTGTTACAGCTTTCTGATTGGTGGCGTAACCTTGCCTACCTAGATGTGAGGGAACCCTGTGTGATCAATTCAAATCCAGGGGTCCTCTTTCCAAGGGGAAATTTCAACGACCTTGCAGGTCAACTAAAGTGAGTTGGTGCAATCTGTATTTCTAACTATTGTATCTTTTTTACTGGGCTGCCACTTGTCCCCAAAAATAAACGTCATTTGCTGATATTTCTCTATGAAGATAATCCCAGCACAATGTAAGATTCTGAAAGTTGAATATTAAGTCATTATTACCATTATATAACTCCGCCAACTCAATTCCCCCCCACCCCATCCAACAACCTCCATTTCCCAACCCCCACTTCAATCTCCAACCCCAACTTCAATCTCCAACCCCCATTTCAATCTCCAACCCCACTTCAATCTCCAACCCCCACTTCAATCTCCAACCCCCACTTCAATACTCCTCCATTCCCCATCGTACCCTATAGATTTTCTCTACCTTTATCCCTCCACTCTATCAAGTTTAAATCTTTGTTAATACTTTCTTACTTAATACTTACTTAAGAGTGCATCCACGTTAACTGTTGATATCAAATAAAACTATTGATTAAAGACAAAAAACACAACAGAAAAAACTTGATTGTAATTCATATAATGTTCTTTTGTAATGACGAATTAGAATTTTAAAAAATCTGTAATGCATAACAAATACACATATTTTTGGTTGATTTATGTGAGAATCGGATACTTTTATGATTAATGTTTGTTTTCCAGCTATGCCTCGAGACTTATTGCTGGTTTACTGGACTACAAGGTCATGATTGATGAGTAAGAAATATTTATGGATTCTTTTAATTGTACAAACCAAGTCATGGGAAAATGGGTCTTATGCTATATGTGGCCAGCGTACCTCCAGACAGGAGCTTCCATGTCCGCTTATGAGACCATGAAGCCTTGTATGACTTTGTAACGGACAGCGAAGCTCCTGAACAGAATACCCTGATGCAGTCACAATAGCTATATCAATGCACTTAAGAATCATTGTAGCTCCCAATGTTTTGATAGTACTACTGTACCTGAATGCAATTTATATATTTAATTAAATATAATACAATACATTTTTGTGGTACTTAAATAAATGTAAAACCAAAATCAAAGATGTTGAAATTAACATTTAATTGTCAAATTGCATTGTATAGTTTGGCCACTACCAAAATGTATTTACATGTCATTGCAACCTTTTAACACTTCAATTTTTGTTAAGATCGCCTAGGAATGTTTAATTAGATTTGTTGTTACTTTCAAATTATTGTTCAAGATCCCAACGACTTATTTATTTATTATTAAAGGTTATTTATTTTGAGCTAGACTATTCACCAAATAATAGTCTGAGCTATACTTCTCACTGTAATGTCTGTGTCTGTGTACTGCTTTGATTAAGGTAAACTTGCCATATATCCCTATCCCCGTTCCTGCCACATGTATTCAATTTAAACTTCACACATGTATTTTGGGTCATTATGTGTGGTCACCAACCAAGTTCCATAACTATGACCTGCAACTTTGCCCCTTATTTGTACTTAGAAAGAAGATTTGTTAAGATAAACAACTCCATTCACTGTTTAAACCTCAGGTTTTCAATTGAAACTTCACTCATGTCTTTGAGGTCATGGTGGTAGGTCACTGACTAAATTCTTTAAATCTGACCTGCTCAGAAGAATCATGCCCCTTTTTAACGTAGAAAAATGGTTGTTGTAGATGTGCAACATCTCCATATCACTGTTTCTCCTGAAGGTATTCAATTCAAACTTCACACATTTGTAAGATGCCATTGTGTGAGATCTGGTACAGATATTGATATAGCACCTAATGTACATGTATATGTTCAGGCTCTTTATAAATTTTCACCAGAGCCCTCAATCTATCAAATCTGCCACCGAATTTCGGCGGCAGTCCCCCACCTGAAAAGTATACTTTTTTCCCCTTTTGGGGGGAAAAATTCCCCCTAAAAAAAAAAAATTCATAGAAAGATGTGTCTCATGATTATTATATCTCATTTCTATTTCAATTTAATCATTTCAAACATACTAAATTATGAAAAAAGCAATGATTATAGTGCAAACATGTACAAATGTAATTATGAGAGAGTAAGGAAAAAAAATCCCCCAAAAAGGGAAACGCCGCGAAAATTCCCCCTCCTAAGGGCTGTGGACCCCTTCCCCCAAAGTAGTGTGAGGGCGCTGTTTTCACTGACCAAGAACTAAAGCTGTGACCTCTTTTGTACTCAGGTTAAGGTTTTGCGTGCAAAATGAAATGTAGGGTTAGGTTTGCAAGCAAAAGTACATATCTCTGTAGCTACAACAGATATTCAATTGAAACTTCACACATGTTTTGGGGATCATCACACAAGGTCATATATATATATATAGTATAATGTTCTTTTTTGTGCTTTGGTTAATGTTTGCGTGCAACAACTATCTGTAGCTTACATGTAGACCTACCATTTGGTGACATTTGGGGCCAGTTGGGTCTTGTTAAAAGTCACTGTTGCGGAAATTATATAAAAAAGTTTGCTTCAGTAATTACAGTTAAAGGATGGAGATATTATGTGTGTTGGTAGGTTACATGCTGATCTAGCAAGGATATGGATTTTGGGCAAGTGGGGTCAAGGTCACTGTTACTCAAAATAGTAAGAGTGTTTTCTGCTCGATAAGCTTGATAAGTTTAAGTTGGATGGAGGTATTTTTCTGTAATTTTCTGCTCTCATGCAGACGTATGTTGGGATTGCATTTGGGACCAGTTGAATTGATGTTAAAGTAAAACAATCTTTTGTGCTCAATGACTTTAGTTCGGAAAGAGGTATTGTGCTGTATTGTGCTGTAATTTTCTGTGTAGGTTGCTTATACGCAGACCTGTCTTGCAAAAGTTTATTGAATTCACCTAAATTAATAAGTCAAAATGTGGAAGCCTTGTTTCTTGGCAAAGTCTCATTTCTTGTTATAATTTAGTAATTTTCATTGTTTAGTTTAGGCATACTACCATTATATAAGTACTACAGATAATCAACACCTATTACGTCCTTGTGGTCATTATATTAGGTTACTGACAGAAAACGTACATTATATTATAGAAACGGAAGAATAGTCGAGCACTCTCTCTTGAGACAGCTTTTGTTATACATGTAAATAGCTGCCTCTAATGTGTGTGCGTTAAGTGTCCTCCCAGATTAGCCTGTGCAGTATGTACAGGCTAATCAGGTACGACACTTTCTGCCTAGACTGGATTTTGATTTACAAGACACTTCCTTTAAACATTAAATTCCATAAAAGCGGAAACTTAGACGACACTTCTCACATGCATTTTTCCGGAGCATGGCTCATATCTTTTACTAGGGCTGTGACGAATCCAAAAAAAAATTTGGATCCGAATCCGAATCCAAATAAGGTCTCTTGCAGTTTTTCGGATCCGGATCCCTCAGATTAGAGAAAATGAGAATGTTTTGTCTAAATTAAAGAAATCAATGTTTTAGACGTATAATTTACTAAAAAACGTTTATAACAAAAAACATAACAAAGTTCTCGTTTAACATCTTTTTTTTCTGCAAAAAAAAACAACAATTCACAAACAGTTCAATGTATGACTCTTTAACTTGAAATGGTATTCTGGTTGTTGACATATGTTTAACTTTTTAGTTCGTCTAAACAGATTATATCATTATACAAGAAAGTAAGAAACCTTAAGAGCTGGAGAATAACAACTAGATAAAGATTAACTACACCAGAGGAAATCAAGAATCAATACAGCACTAAAAATAATATATTTTAAAATTGTATAGCAAATTAGCAATGTCAAAATAAAATGAAACCTTAACACTTATTCACTTAATAGTTTGCTCGTTAACAACTTAACATACACTTCACTGTTCATTGTTCATTCAGTTTGAAGTTTGTTTTCACAAAAATTAACATATCAACATTTTCCTAAATTTTCCGACCCGACATGTCGCAAAAATCGGTACTTTATACAATAAAAGCCGAAGGTTCTCGAATGATCTGCTATTTGACTGTCAGACGTCCATAAATATCGACTATTATGCGCACCTTTTATCTTTTAAACAGAACCAGTCTGTATAAAAAAACAATACTCGTGAAAACAGCGCTAGGTCACATACAACTATGAAAATTAATATTTTTGGAACCGAAATTTCCAGGGGTGGATCCGTACCCGCGAATCTGAAGTTGGATCCGATATCATCGGATATTTCGGGTACCCGTCACAGCCCTATCTTTTACTGTAACTTAGGGGTTTAAACCTTGAGATTGACTGATTACTGTAGGCAGACGTTACCAGTGGAGCACCTAGGCAAGAGCCCCCTGTGCATGATGCAGTACTACCAGGTCCTCTCCGCGTGTCGGGTACCCAGAGTGAACAAGGACGAGTGGGCCTGCTACCCGCCAGACCGTCCCGACCCACCCAGACACATCACCGTCGTGTACAACAACAATGTGAGTTGTCAACTGAAAACATGAGCCTCGTTCTGGATAAACTGGACTTAATACATGTGTGTGAAGTGTCGTCCCTGATTAGCCTGTGCAGTCTGCACAGGATACTCAGGGTCAGCACTTTCCGTTTCATGGAATTGTTTGTTGTAAGGAAGTCTCTTCTTTCGAAAATCCAGTTGAGGCAGAAAGTGCCGTACCTGATAAGCCTGTGCAGACTGCACAGGCTCATCTGGGATGACACTTTACGCACATGCATTATGCCCAGTTTTCCCAGAACTAGGCTAAAATAATCATTTGTTCATATCTGTTTTAGCTGCCATTAAGTAGCCATGCATCAGAATAACATGAGTAGCTGTTAGTCTGCTCAACAATGACAAGTATTGTGATCTTTTAATGATTGTATAAGAATGTTTTTTTCCAATGAAGACAGTGATTTTTTTAGGGCCAATTTGGGGCTAAAATTCGGCTTTTGGGCTTAAATTCAACTCAATTGCGCTGCTCAAAAGTTGTATATTTTTCTCTTGCAATTGTCTTTTAATTTTCCTTTTCCTGAAAGTTTTATTTAGAAAAAAAGATGACTACACAGGGCCCTCAATCTGTCAAATCCACGGCCGAAATTCGGCCGCATTCCCCCCCTGAAAAGTATACTTTTTTCCCCTTTTTGGGGGAAAAATTCCCCCTAAAAAAAAAATAAAAAAAATTATAGATAGATGTGTCTCATGATTATTATATCTCAATTCTATTTTAATTTAATCTTGTCAAACATACTAAATTATGAAAAAAGCAATGAATATAGTGCAAACATGTACAAATGTTATAATTAGAGAGTAAGTAAAAAATCCCCCCAAAAGGGAAACGCCGCGAAAATTCCCCCTGCTATGGGTAGCGACCCGCTTCCCCTAAAATGGATTGAGGGCCCTGCTTAATAAGCAATTGTAATAAACAATTCAAAATAAATTAGCATTAAGCTCATTAAAATTTAGCACGGCTT
>VMBQ01003343.1:57180-92960 GCA_007657795.1 Dreissena rostriformis
GTTGTGTATTAAAAATGTACTTTATAAATGCTAAAAGTACTTAAGTTATTGATGATAAGTTGTGTATTAAAAATGTACTTTATAAATGCTCAAAGTACTTAAGTTATTGATGATAAGTTGTGTATTAAAAATGTACTTTATAAATGCTCAAAGTACTTAAGTTATTGATGATAAGTTGTGTATTAAAAATGTACTTTATAAATGCTCAAAGTACTTAAGTTATTGATGATAAGTTGTGTATTAAAAATGTACTTTATAAATGCTCAAAGTACTTAAGTTATTGATGATAAGTTGTGTATTAAAAATATACTTTATAAATGCTCAAAGTACTTAAGTTATTGATGATAAGTTGTGTATTAAAAATGTACTTGATAAATGCTCAAAGTACTTTGGTTATTGATGATAAGTGTGTGTATTAAAAATATACTTTATAAATGCTCAAAGTACTTAAGTTATTGATGATAAGTTGTGTATTAAAAATGTACTTGATAAATGCTAAAAGTACTTAAGTTATTGATGATAAGTGTGTGTATTAAAAATGTACTTGATAAATGCTCAAAGTACTTAAGTTATTGATGATAAGTTGTGTATCAAAAAGGAAAATACACTTTACATGCACTTCAGTGCATAAATGCAGGAAAATTGTTATAAGTGTGCATAATCTTTATATACATGTAGTCCAGTTTATCAAAGGCTCATTAAACGAGGACAAAATAGATGGCACTATCGCTGTTGTTTGATGCGCATTAAATTTATAAAATACACTTGTTTTGATAAGGGTAATTGATTTATTCCGTCTGTTGGTTTATTGATTTATTCCGTCTGCTGGTGTATTTCAGTTTGTGGTGGGTCAGGACGGGTCGTGTGGACTGAACTATGAGCACACCACGGCAGAGGGGCCCCCTATAGTGCAACTCATGGACCACTGTCTGGACTACATGTATGGGTTGATATAAGTGTCCACATTGAATGTTATATGAACCACACATTGCAAAAATGGGTCTTATGCCATATGCTGTCAGTGTAGCTCCAGACCAGCCTGCGCAGTCTTGTCAGGAGCTTCCCTGTCCGCTATAAAGTCATGCAAGGTTTGGTGGTCACATCAGCCGTCAGCATAACTCCTGACCAGACTCTGCAAATGTGCAGGCTGCTCTGAAGCTACGCTGGTGGCATATGGCATAAGATTGATGTTTGCAAAGTGTGGGTCATATGTTTTGTTTTAAATTAATTAAACCAGATCTCCACAATGCATCAAATCTGTCTGTGCCAGTACAAACAATGCTGACCCCTTTAATTATCGATGGCAGTTTCAATTGAGTAATTGTAGTTAACATGATATGTGATTATGGAAATATTAAAAAATTCTCAGCTATGTTTGTGTCCCCAGATTTCTGGTTTTCTCCTAAATCTACTATACTTATCAGAAAGTCTATTTAGATTTATGATTACATGTACTTGTTAAATGTAAGCTGTTTTATGGTAAAGTTTTAACATAAAGTACAACATTTAAGGTATTTTTTGTGGATATCGGCTGTATACTATATTACAATATTTCAATACTTTAGTTTTCCCTTTCTCTTCCTTTTCTGATTTGCCAGCACATCATGTGACATTATGCGTAATGCTTCAATTTACAAATTTTCACTGTTTAAGTATTCCCTTTCTCTTTGTAGTAAAAAGGGTTCTGATTGGCCGGCAGCTGATCACGTGACATCTCCCAAGATGCTTCAGTTTAATCTGTCATCCGATATTGAGAACAGCCTGAACCTGGCAAAGGAGAATGCAGATAAGTAAGATTGTCAGTATTTAGCTGTGCTTCAAATATAAGTAGCTCATGCAGTAGCTATGTTTGCTATTAAAGGGACATATTTTCAGTATTTCCTCTAAATATAGACATATATTTAATCAATTTATATTACCACTTTCACAGTTATATGTGATATAATTCAAAGTTGATTACCTACATGATGAAATTGTTTTTAAAGTATGAGTCTGACCATTTTTAGCTTGACTATACTGTGAATAGTCTGAGGTGTAACCACTCAACCAAATGTCTAAGGCTGCATGGTGCTCTGGATAAGGTTCATATCACTCTTTCTATTATAGGTATGAACTTGAAACTGAAACACGTGTCCGGGGTCATTGTGTGGGTTCACTGACCAAGTCCCATAACTTAAGCACTTTTTTTCCCATTTTGAACTTATATCTACTACAGATATTAACATATGTGTTCAGGTTCTTAATGAAAATTCACTCACTCGTAACTACGGCTAAAACCAGCTTTTTATTCTTCTAAAATCTTATTTAAGGATTTAAAGGATTGAGTGCAAGATGGAATGTAGGTTAACCCATTTATGCCTAGTGGACTCTCCCATCCTTCTATATTGGATCAATTTATTTCCAAAATTAGGGATGTCTAGTATATTTATTTCTATATTTAGAATATTTCTTACAGAAATTCCTTTAAGCAAACAGCGCAGACCCTGATGAGACGCCGCATCATGCGGTGTCTCATCTAGGTCTACGCTGTTTGCCAAGGCCTTTTTTCTAGACGCTAGGCATAAATGGGTCAAGGTTTGTGTGGGACAAAAACATATCTCTTACTGTCACTACTACAGATTTTCAATTGAAACTGACCAGTACACATGTTTTTGTGATAATCATGTGAGGTCAACAACCAAGGCCCATAACTCTGACCTGCAATTTAGCAGAATGCTCCCTTTTTGTACCACCGTTCAGATAAGCATTTGCTTGCAACAACTTCTATCTCTAGCAGACATGTAGACCTAGCATGGGATTGCATTTGGGACCAGTTGGGTCAAGGTCAAGTCTTCTGTTGCTTAAAATATAAAAACATTTGACATTTAATAACTTCAGTTAGGACAGAGGTAGGTAAGTTACATGCTGATCTAGCGAGGGATTGAATCTTGAGCCAGTGGAGTTAAGGCCACGGTTATTAAAAATAGCAAAAGAGTTTCCTCTCAATAGGTTTAGTTTGTTCTCAATAGGTTTAGTTTGGATGGCAATATTTTTTTATTTTTTTTTCTAGATGTAGAGACTTAAATAAAATACTGTGGCTTCTCCATTTAGAATTATCTCTTCCAAACATGTCATAAACATATACTCTAATTTACTCTTACATTTAAAAGCCCTATATATATGATACATCTCTTTTAATAAGACTAAAAAATAGCTTTTTTATGAGAGAAGCAAGTTTTATAAAAAAAATCACAAGGCGTAATTGTTAAAAAAAACTATAGAATACAGGGTTTGAATGGTATTTTTTTTATTTCAGACTAGTGAGTGATTTGGATCTAAAGGTTTTCACATTTGAGGATTTTGGCAAAGATTTCCCCAAGTCCCAGAAGGTGTCCCCAGATAGCTTTATACAGAACGCCATACAGCTGGCTTACTACAGGTGAGATAGACAGACGCTTATATCCTTAAATTCTAACTCAGAAGCAAAGGGAAAATTGGTAATGCAAACAGCATAAAACCAAAACAGCCTGCGAGTCACTCACAGCCTTTTCAGGTTGTATGCTGTTTGGTGCTCATCAGTACATAGGGTTGGAAATGAAGCCTTTAAAACCTGTATCTAGTAAGAAAGGTCTGAAACTTAATTTGATTTTCTAAGGGACTACAAATATGGCCAAGTGTGTCTGAGTGGTAAAGGTTTAAGATCTTATGGGTTTTGTATGGCTTCTGTTCCTCTGTTTTCATTATAAAAATATTGCCGATTAAATTAAATGTTAAAAAAAGTGAGAGTCATTTTGTTTGTTTTGTGTGAAGTTGAATCTTTTAAAGTTGCGATTGGCTTCCCATTACATTATGGTTCCTTTAACACTGTTGTAAACAAATCCAGTTTAGCATTTGGAGTTGCTTTGCACGAACATGAATCATTTGTAAATATTTATTTTAAAGTGATTATTTAACCAGTTGTCTTATCTTTGCAGACATCACAAACGCCCAGTGGGTTCCTATGAGTCAGGCTCAATCCGAATGTTCCAGCTGGGAAGGACAGAGACCATACGGTCCTGCTCATCTGAGTCGCTGGCGTTCACACAGGCCATGTTGGACTCTAGCGTGTCAGACGTACGCAAGGCAGAGCTACTGCGGCGCGCCATAGAGAGCCACAAGCAATATACAAATGATGTAAAATTATATTTTTATTTAAATGTTTCCATGACAATGAACATAAATTGTTTGGCTATATTGATGTAACAAACATATCTAGGATATTTGGTCATGTCAGTGTTAGATCGTTTGTTATTTCACGAGTGATCATAGAAAATATATTTTCACAAGTGGCGCACACTGACATGAACCAATTTTCTGTTTCTTTTATGCCCCTTTTGCAAGAAAATAATTAATTATTTCCCTTTCGCTGAAAAGTGACCCTCTCTCCCGTGGCGTGCCAAAATACATTGAAATGACTTCATTTTGTTGAGGAAATGACGTCATTATTCCAGTGGAATATCGATTTTATTTCCCTTGTGATCATAGAAAAAATATAAACAAGAATATAAACAAGGGAAGTACATCTTGATATGATAATTTTAAAATAGAAAAAGGAATTCCGAAAATGTGTTATTTTCACCGGCGGAAATAACAATTGTGTTATTTTAACTGCTGTTATTTCACTGCAGAAATGTCAAATTTTATCATTAGGTATAAAAAAAAAATATATGATCACTGGATGTGGGAATGTTTGAACTCAGAGTTCAGGTGTGCAATTTATGACAGAGAGATCCTTTTTATGCTCCCCATATATATATAGTTGCCAGTTTGAAGTTCCGTTATTCCTTCCGTCACACTTTTGTTACAGTTTCTCATAGCGCCTTCAATACTTTACCGATCTCTTTCATATTTGGCATGTAGGTACCTTGCATGGACCTCTACCTTTTGATGAGGTTTGAGGTCACTGGGGTCAAGGTCAAGGTCACCAAGGCTAATAATAGATTTTCTCAAGGTCACATTTATTTTTATTTTTTTTCCACAAAATTAACCCATATATCGACAAAGCATCATTGGGGAGCATCCATCAGTTTTACTGATATCCTTGTTTTTTTAGTGTTGTGTCTATGTGTTTTTGTATGAAATTTATATACGTTTCTCAAAAAGAGCTTTATGAGTACATCCCAATGTCAATGAAATATTGAGTACATACAAATTTGGAATCTTGTATTCAAGAAAAATTCTAAGGATGGTTAACATCAAATGTAAAATAATTAAATTTATGGGGAATTTTGATGCATTGCAATTTGTATGGAGTGACCATGATAATTGTATAATATTAATTAATAAAATAACTTCTACAACATTTTTATGTATTTTTCATATATTGAAAAGACATTTTTTTCCTTGGACATGTGGTTTATGGTTTCTTAGCTTCACTGAATATACATACCTGTATCCAACACTAACCTAGTATTTTTAAGGTCGACATGATGTAATGGATATGGTGTCCGCCTAGCGACCGGGAGGTCATGGGTTCTATCCCCACTCTCAGAGCATTCTTTAGATCTCCCCCAAAGACACCAAGACATTAGTACTGGTTCTAGGCCCAGGAAACGGACTGAAGAGCATTTCAATAAGCCTGAGGCTTTCGATACAATGAGCTAAAATAAATAGGTTTAAACTAAACTTACCTAATATTCTCTAATCTCTATATATTTACCATAGGCCATCTCAGGGAAAGGCATAGACCGACATTTCCTGGGCCTGGCTCTCACAGCCCATGAACACAACATAGAGCTGCCAGAGTTATTCAAGGACAAAAACTTCATCTTTAGCAAAACTTGGAGGATTTCTACTAGTCAGGTAGGATTATAACATGAACACCCATGGAGGATTTCTGTTGTTTAGTTGGGCCGGCTAGATCAGTTGGTAGAACACTGGACTACAAATTTGAGTCTCATAGGTTTGATATACAGACTGGCCTAATAATTTGTGTTAGAATTGGTCTTGAAAAAAAAATACCTTAATCCCTCTACTTTTGTTTCATGTAGTGCAATTGTCAGTTATTGGCACAAATAAGTGCACTTTGTACAGGTAAACCAGCCTACCCAGGAAAAAAATAAGTGACAACCATTATAGGACTGAAATTCTGTTTCACATGTCAAGATTCAAAATGAACAAGCTAATTGTCGCTAGTTTAACCCTTTGAGCGCTGGAACCGGATTTTGAAGGCCTTTGCAAACAGTTTGGATCCAGATGAGACGCCACAGAACGTGGCGTCTCATCAGGATCCAAACTGTTTGCTATTCTGATAGTATTCTTTGAAAAAAAAATCGAAGAAAATGCTAATTTTAGAAATTTAGCAGACAACATTTAAGCAGACGACAAATTTCCCAGCATGCAAAGGGTTAAATTCAAAATCCCGTACTAGATATTGTGACTGCCGGTAGAGAAATAGAATTCTGAAGTCAATGTGTGTTGAAACATGCGTTCGGTTTCAAAATGATCAATAACAAACTGGTACCTTTTATTGATCTCTAGGCAAAAAGATCAATTAAATTGCAAGACTCTGACACTCACACGGAAGTAACAACCACTTAACTTTGCCATTCCAGTTATTCATAACAACTGGGTTCCTTTATTATCAAAGATATATGACAAATTTACATGTGATGGAACTTTGAAGTTTAAAAAATAGACATATATTGGTTATCAGTTTGTTTCTGAAATATACAAAATGTTAAAGGGACAAGGAAAATTTATAAATAACTGATTAAAAATTAATCATATAGGTTGCGCATTGTTATCTGAATATTACTTTCCCCTACGATATCAAACGATGTTTCAAACATTTGTCCTAGATTTCAATTCTAGATCGGTTGTACTGAAACATATCTTCTGTAAGCTGTTGCTGATTTTTGTCTCAGGTGCCTGCAAAATCAGAGTCAGTGATGTTCTTCGGGCCAGTGGTCCCGGATGGATACGGCTTCTGTTACAACCCCCAGGAGAAGTGTATCCTGTTTGGTATCTCTTCCTTTAAGAGCAATGATATAACTCTACCAGCAGCTAAAATGTCCGAGCTTGTGGCGAACAGCCTGCGTGATATGAAGAAAGTGCTCACCAGCTCTGTGAAATCTAGTTTGTAACAACAATATTTGTTAACTTGTGCAAATAAGAAATTATCATTATTAAAATAGCATTTTGGAATTCAATAATTTTGGAGGAAAACCAGAAAATACGTGGAAAAGACAAATATCTGTCTAGAAATGACCCGGTCTCTTCAAAAACATGGCTTATTGCATGTGCGTAAAGTATCGTCCCAGTTTGCACAGGCTAATCAGGGACAGCACTTTCCACTTGTATGGATTTTTTTGTTTAAAGGAAGTCTCGTCTATATGAAAATCAAGTGAAGATGGAAAGTGTCATTTCATATTAGATCTCATGGGTTTTGTATTTGTTATTTACTTGCCTTAAATAAAATACTTTTTGATGTTACTGTTGTTCCTCTTCTGGTTATATCTCTCATATATTTATAAATATATTTATCATAAATGTAATTTATATCGTGATTTAAGGGGCATTTTTTCGACAAATAAAACATTCATGTATTCATACTGATTCAGTGTTTTACTGCGTATGCAACTAATCAAAATGCAGGGTAAAGCATATTTAATGATTATGTTCAAAATAGTTATGCAAGTGTGTATGTATGTAATCCATGCTTATTTTGTATTACCATTTTTTGTCAGTGTTAGCCGACTAATGTGATGAAATGATATAATTGTTATGTATAATTAATATGGTGGTGTTTAAGCCATAAGGTGTAACTTAAGTTTTTTATATGTAAAAAGTGTATTTCTACAAAAAGCTAATTATTCATTTCGCTTTTACATGCTGGCTGGTTGACTATTTGTTATGCACTATTTGAATAGTCACACAATGCATTTTATGATATTAACTAACAAATATCTGGTCAATATACTGGTGCTTATTTTTGTTTCGGCTTTAATAGAACATACCACCGATGTCATATCTAATGTGATTTTAAATGTTAATTGTTCGCTATTTACTAATATTTCTGCCGTCGATGTATGACTTTTTTGGCTTGTCAAATCAATGAGCTACGTTCCTTTATTCAATAGTGTACGTCTAAATTGCGTATTGTTTATTTTCATTTCAATGCTAACTGTTTGAAAAAAGTCTTGTTTATATATAGTTTTGTTGAAGCAATCTTACATGTATAAATTATGTTTTATATGTGGAATTCATGATAGTATGTTTGTTGCATTAATGTAATGTTAGACATTTCTGATAGTGAGGTAAATATTGAATATTGAAACCTAATAAAATACAACACAAATACAACCTTATGTGTAAGGATTAAACCGTTGCTTATTGAACAGATCCATACAAACACCTGATATGTTACTGTGGGAGATCGAGGGTTCGTTCTGAAATCGGGGAGCATTCTCAGGAACTTTCCAAATTGCTGCAATTGAGCTTAAACAAATCAAGCAAAAACTTAATATGATGAGATTGTTATAACTGTTAACATTTAAAGCATTTCATCAGTGCAAAGAAATACATCACTTAATAAACTGCATGTTATTGGATTCAGCTATAATTGAGTCGTGTTCTAAGAATACTGGGCATAATGCTTGTGCGTAAAGTGTCGTCCCAGATTAGCCTGTGCAGTCCGCACAGGCTAATCCGGGACGACCCTTTCCGCCTGAATTGGATTTTTGCTAAGAAGAGACTTCATTTAAAAGAAAAATGTCATAAAAGCGGAAATTGTCGTCCCTGATTAGCCTGTGCTGACTGCACAGGCTAATCTGGGATGACAATTTACGCACAAGAATTATGCCCAGTTTTCTCAGAACACGACACAATTGTTCAAACAAATTAACCGATGAAACTGTCTTGTGAAATAATAGAAAGTTTAAGAAGTATAATTCCAGTGTATTAAACTTAATAATAAATAAAAAAAACGCCGTATATTTGTAAATCTTGTTGCATTATATAGGACTGCATTCATGCTTTACCATAGATATGTATTATACATGAACAGATTATGTCAACAACTGATAGTTATAGGGCCTTGAATTGTTTTAGAAACTGTGATAAATGGATGCCATGTTTCAATATTTCAAATAAATGAATCTGTTACTGTTTTGATAACGTTCAAATGACGTCATAGACTTGTATAACGCTCATGACTTCATATAGAAACACGTCCAAAATAAATAGCTTGTCGGGACTGTTCAAGCCATGCAACTCGATGTATTATAATTTTGATAGGGTTAAAAAGCAGCCACTTATTATCAAACCTTTAGGGAAACAGACCACTTTATAATCAATTAAATACTATGCATGTTTGCACTTATTGTACAAAGCGTCAGAAAAATTATAAGAAAACAGTAAGTTAACAGCTGTACGCGGGAATTGAGTACGCGGGAATTGAGTAGTGACGGAATATATATATTATTCATTGGATAACATGCCTTCGAGTAAAATATGTTGATTTCTTTTATACCTAATGATAAAATATGACATTTCTGCAGTAAAATAACAGCAGTGAAAATAAACAAATTGTTATTTTCACTGGTGAAAATAACACATTTCGCTGGAATAATGACGTTATTTCGTCAACAAAATGACGTCATTTCGTCAACAAAATGACGTCATTTCAATGTATTGAGGCACGCNTATCCTCTATAAGTTAACAGCTGTACGCGGGAATTGAGTACGCGGAAATTGAGTAGTGACGGAATATATATATTATTCATTGGATAACATGCCTTCGAGTAAAATATGTTGATTTCTCTATACCTAATGATAAAATATGACATTTCTGCAGTAAAATAACAGCAGTGAAAATAAATTAATTGTTATTTTTTACCGGTGAAAATACAAAATTTCGCTGGAATAATGATGTTATTTCGTCAACAAAATGACGTCATTTCAATGTATTGAGGTACGCCACAGGAGAAAGGGTAACTTGTCAGTGAAAGGGAAACATCTCAGTGTTAATTATTTTCTTGAAAAAGGGGCATAAAAGAAACAGAAAAATTGTTCGTTTATATAGTATAGGTTACAGTTTATTAAATATTCAATGTGTGCAATGCTATACTCTCTAAATACATCAACACCATTTAATTGAAGATACAATTAATGTGTGGGTACTTTCCATGACTATTTTTGAACATAATTTGGTACGTGTAGTAGGAAATTGTTGTTGTGTACTACAAATTCACTGTTTTGCTTAAAGGTTCGATACTCAATGACGAGACAGTTGGAGTTATACCTTCAACTAGAGAGAAGCCGGTAAAAATATGACCGTAAACAGTGAATTTTAATATGCGTCGAGTTCTATGTTATACATCTCATGACCTATCTTTTTATGCCCCCGAAGGTGGGCATATAGTGATCGCACTGTCCGTCTGTCCGTCCGTCTGTCTTAAATTCCGTCACACTTAAAGTTTAAAGTTTGCGTTTAGGTTTCGAAAAATGTGGAACAAGGGGACATATGTCATCCTATGGTGACAAGCCTTGTTTATTAATGCATGACTCAATTATTTAGTGTATTGCAACCCAAAAATAGCGATTGTTTTGTAGCCATGAGTTCCAATCTTATCGCAAACATATAATTGTGGTATCGTATATAGGATCTTTTTTCTTAACGAGTTCGTTAATAAATCATTGTTACTTGATATATATTATATAATATTTATAATATATATACATGTATATATATATATATGCGTGACGCTAGGGAATATGCATCGAGTCAACATATGTACCCCTTTAAAAAAATATTTCCAATGTCTTAAAATTGTCGAACTTGTCAGGTAGGGGGAAGACACTGGCCCGTTATATGTATATCTATATGAGCCTCGCTCTGGAAAAACGGGGTTTAATACTCGTGCATAAAGTGTCGTACCAGATTTGCTTGTGCAGTCCGAACAGGCTTATCAGGGACGACTGTTTCCAATGTTATGGAATTTTTGTTTAAAGGAAGTCTCTTCTGAAGGAAAATCCGGTCAAGGTTGCAAATGTCGTCCCCGATTAGCCTGTGCGGACGATACTTTACGCACGTGCCTTAAGCCCCGTTTTCCCAGAGCTAGCCTCATACGAACTATCATATATGTTTGCACAAGTTATACAGATTGCCTGTTATTAATTTTCAGTCAAATCTAGAATGTTTCTACGGAACATCATTGGTCATACTAATTAAGCGAAGCCATGTTTAGTGTTTGGTAAGTTTAGTGTCAAACCAAGCGTTAGCCTTGTCACAGGAAAGGCCACACAGTTTTGACTAAAAAGATACGTTTAAAGATGAACATCTTTACCACCGATTTATATTCGTTATGCCGGCCATGCCAGAACGAGCCCCTTTTGCTATTTGAATCTCCGACCTTCCGCACCGTATGCGAACGCCCTAATCACAACATGCACACGGTGTCATATTTCAACAGTTCAAATAATATTCAAGAAAATGACAAACTGCATTGCTAATATTATATTAAACTACCGTCGATGACGTTTATTACGTCGTATACACTTATGACGTCACAGGACGTTATTGACGTTGGCGTCAAGGAAACGCCGATCAATCGCAAACGCAGCATTGAACGAGACAGACGTAAAAAAAAGCTATGGAAAACAAACGTTATTTCTTTGAACTTCGAAATCTCTCTGAAGAGCCGACCATCAGACAACGTCAGCTTCGAGATTTGCAAGCGAAATACGCACAAGAGGCGAGAGAGAAAGTCTATAATGAAATAAAAATCCAGAAAAACCGAGGGATCTCTTTTGATGAATATGTTGCCAGCTTTGGCCTCGATAACTACTACACTTTGTTCAGATTGGAATTGGAGAATTATTTGAGAACTGGTATAATAATTTACATCTTTGCATTTTAGACGTTATATTATATTTTATTATAAATTTATCACGATATATCAGATAGTCGTTGTAAATGAACATATTTGTTAAATAATATGTGTTCTAATAATTATTAGCAATTACAGTTGAAATAATCTACTTGCATGTTTTTGCAGAAGTTCTTTAACTTTCTTTATATTTAATTAACAGGTAAAGAATATACAGCACGTAGAAAATTCGACCACTTGTTGTCCTATTCTGGGTTTAGCATCAACCAAGGTTTTGTCGACACAGAACCACGTGCAAGGCCTAGCATGGGCCACGTGCTATCACAGCCGCCGTTGCCGGAAATGCTAAGTTCAGAGCAGCCAACCCTAAGCTTCGAAGCCCTGATGCTAGGGAACTATCCGGGTGTCACCATTCAAGAAGCTCTGAGAGCTCCATTTGAGAGTTCATCTATTCCAGTCTCGGAAGTTGTGACATACACTCAGACAAAGGTAGAAGCACGAGTAAAAGACGACGGCTCTCAACTCGCCGGATATCGTGCCTATGACGACAGAGAGAAGTTAGTTACTGCTCTCGGAACAAAGTTATCAATGGTGAACCAATCGTCTGCAGTCGGCGATCAGAAAGGAAGACTCCGCATGAAAATTACTGATATGGTAAGAACTGTTTGTATTGCACGCACAATTATAGTTATGTAAACCAGTTACAGAAATGAACACATATGCTTGCTTATTTATGTTGATCTCTCAATAATGCTCTTTTAATAATTGTATGGCTCTTAATACCCGCGCAAACGATGTTTGAATCGATCTGTCGGGTTTTCGGTGTGTCAGCATAATAATGTTTGTGGTGAGAACTACATATACAAACGATGACTTTGAAACTTGAAAATATGTCTTCATCATGAATTGTAGAAGCAAAATACACAACATTCCTGTGCAATGATCAACTTAAACCAGAGTAATGTGCCTATGAAATTAGCCATGGGCATGGGTAATATGTCTGTGACAAAGCGGTGTAGGGGGTATCACTTTTCAGTCACGTCTGTGGCTAAGTTCTAGCTTTAGAAGCGGTTTATGATGCAATAAATGATTTATGATTTAGTTTGAAATATACAAGTAATTTATTATTGCATTACAGCGTATGATATTATAATTACATATATTTTGTCAATGTTTTCAGGTTGCCGATGTGAAACAGTCCGCCATCTTTGACCCGATACTAGCTGCGGGAGACAACTCTTTGACAGCGGCGAAGGTCAGCAAGAAGCCAAGTGTGGCGGCCAGGATGGGCAACTGGCTGAGACGTTTCTTTTCCTGCACCAAGAAGCCTGAGCTTAAAGATTAACCGTGTTCATAATTGTTTGATTTTTATCCTTGCAAGAAACATATTTATCGGGTAAAATAAATACCCCGAACACAATACGAATGTTGTTGTCTTTGTTGCCAGTTGTTTTGAAAGAAAAAAAAAAATAGACCATATGTACGTTTTACCACTCGGAGAGAGCTGATCTCTGTTTTGGAAAAAAATAAATTACCCTTTTCAACATGATTCACTTGTCGTCAAAATCCCTTTACTACTTGATGAACAGTTATTAATATTTCGTTTGAATAAATTACCAGTCGAGCACAAATCCATATGTCGTCACGTATCTGTTTTATACGTCGACGGAAGAAAATGTTTACTTATTCATTACAAGTTAATAATCGATTTTTAACGATCGTGCATTCAATGTTTAATAAAGGGCCGGTATATTCTGTGTATTTGACATGTAAAAACTAGATTACGCAATGTTTTAACGTTGTACGTCAGAACACTTCATACGCCTTAGAGTAGTATATGGTAATAGACAGGTAACGATATAAAAATAAATAAATAAAAACGACCCTTACATCTGTTCCAAAATAAAACCTTATATTACTGATATTTTTACATGTGATGTTAAGCGTTTTATAGAAATTAACATGTCACATAACTTTCAATAAGTCAATTGTTTATTGAGCACAAAGTAAAATCCCAAAACAACGCATTTTCTTAAACACATTTTAAGCTGAAAAGGGGGTGATACCAGACAGATAACATCTGCGCCTCTGGTGATACGCATGAAAGACCTCGACACTTCACAAGGCTCGCTTTTTAATCAACATAGTGTAACCCTCGACCACACAATTTTCTCACCGTGGTATCCAATCTTAAACAAAAACTGTGATTTCAATGGCAGGTACATTGCTTTCCCAGCAGAACTGGCGAAAACGAATATTTAATAAAGTGTATTGAACGGAAAACGGGCCCTTCAGTCAATCGTTATCATTTACTTTGTCTACTTGAAATGGATAATAATAATAATAGCGTTGTGTTTAACTTTTAATGTCGTCCTTTTCGAATCATAACAATATATATCAAACAATAATAACAATGACGTACATATATGTGACGTTAGCCGGCGGCGTCAAACGACGTCGCGCAAAATTCCCAACATTCTCCGGGCCGCGAAATGTTAATAAACACGAACAACAATATGATTATTTTAATACAATAATTAAATCTACTGATACACTTGAAATGTAAAATGTCCATAACACTGGGAAGAGTTTAACACTTGATTGCACAATTAAAAGTCAGTTGTCGTCACATTGTACTTCTAGCGGGTATAGTTTTACAATAGGTCTGGTGGTGATTCCACCTGATGTACGGATGCGCGCGGCTCTCGTCAACCCATCATTTCCGGTGAGAAGCTCGTCTACCACAGCCAAGGTCCACTGAAGTCGCGGCTTGAAGTCGTCCTGCACGATAACAACGTCGCCCAAGCGTATCGTCTGATGGTTGTTGCCGCCTTTCGTCTGGAATTCCCGCAGTGACGTCAGATATTCGTGAGTCCATCGGTGACGGTACTGTTCGATAAGACGCGCGTGAGCCAGTGCGCGTTGTGTGATATCACGGCGTGTAACGTTGGGGAATGAACTATCACCAACGGCTTTAGCGTCACTGTATGGTAGTCCAGTCAGTCTTCTTCCATGGAGTAGATGCGCTGGTGTGAGTGGTTCTGGATCATCTCGACCGGAAGTGACGTACGTAATCGGTCTGTCATTCATGATTGCTTCAACTTCTGTAATCACTGTATGAAGTGTCTGGAAGTCAACAGAAGCCCTTCCAAGCACTTTCTTGATGGTAGTTTTCATAACTCCGACGAGGCGCTCCCACCATCCGCCATACCACGGGGCTCTTTGGGGAATAAACTGCCACTTCGTTCCTTTATCTGTCAATGCTGCTTGAATGGTGGGTGAGCTACATAGCCGTTCAATATGTGTAGCTGCTGCGTGGAACGTTGTTGCGTTGTCCGAAATCATAAGGCGCGGTAACGACCGTCTGCTCACAAAACGCCTGAATGCAAGCAGAAAGGAGTCTTCTGTCAGATCAGGAACGATCTCGAGGTGGACAGCGCGTGTATTAGCGCACGTGAAAAGACATATGTACACTTTCTGCTGCTGTCGTCGATCCGTCTTCACGTGTAAAGCGCCGCTGTAATCAACACCAGTAACTGTAAAGGGTCGTGCATCTGTGACTCTGGACGCCGGAAGTGGAGGTGGGACCGGCGCAGTGTATGATTTTCCCGTTATTTTTCTACAGTTCACACAATGATGTACGATGTGTCCAACGCTCTGTCGAATAGATGGTATCCAAAACTTCTGGCGTAGAAGAGTGACCGTCTGAGGTATACCAGCGTGGAGCTGTCTGATGTGCGCGTCGTTTATGATGAGCCTTGTTAAATGGGCTTTCGGTGGAAGCAGCAACGGAAACTTCGTTGCCTCTGGTAAGTGGGCATTGTGGATTCTCCCCGCACTACGAATGCAGCCATCGTCATCAAGGTAGAGCCGCAGTTGTCGTATGATGGACTGTCCATGCTTCTTCATTCGCAGTTCATTAATGACGTCACCGTAGCTCTGCTGCTGTTGGTCACGTATCCAAAAGCGCTCAGCTGTTCTGCATTCTTTTGTTGTCAATGGCCCCAAAACGCGCGTATCACGTGATGTAGGTCTACTGTTGTTGGCGAAGCGCAACACGTATGACGTCACTCGAATCAACTTTTGGTAATTGCTGTACTTTTGCATATCTATAAGCCTGTGTTGGCCATACGTCTCTCTGTTTTCAGGGGTCGAAGTACTGTTAGCCTCTTGGTCGATCACGGTAGCGAAGGCGGAAGTGACGTTAGGTTCCCAGAGTGGCCATGTGGAATCGCTGCATAACCAACTAGGTCCGTGTATCCATAACGTGCTGCTTTGCAGTTGAACCGCTGAGATCCCTCGTGTTTGCAGATCTGCCGGGTTTTCATCTGTAGGGCAATATCGCCACTCACACTCTGGAATAAGCGTCTTAATTTCCTTTACTCTGTTGGCAATAAAACGCTTAAGTGGTTTCCCTGTATTCAGCCAATGCAAAACTATTTGACTGTCGGACCAACACACGATCTTCTTTACTGGAATAGCTTCTGTGACGTGTTGGACCATGCGAGCTGCGACAAGAGCTGCCATAAGTTCCAGTCGTGGGAGTGTGATTTCCTTCAACGGTGACACTCTGTTCTTCGCAAATACAATTGAAGATTCGCTCCCGGAAGTGACGTAGGCGACGGCTCCATACGCGCGCATACTTGCATCTGCGAATACGTGTAATGTGTTGTTGTCATTGGTTGTCTGGCTCGTAAAGTATCTCCGTTGGAATGAAGAGTTCAGGGCGAGATTGAGGTCACTCGCTATTGACGACCACTGGTCAACAATGTCCAGCGGCAGTGATGTGTCCCAGTCATAGCCGTTCTTCCATAGATTTTGTACAAGTATTTTTGCACGGACCGTTACTGGACTGAGCATCCCCAGCGGGTCGTAAATTCTTGACGTCTGTTGAAGAATGGTTCGTTTTGTAGCCGTGGTGGATGGTTCTGTCTTACGGGTAACAAACTTCACCACGTCTTCATCTGGGTCCCATATCATTCCAAGAATCTTTGCTTGTCTGTCCCTATCATGAACATTTTCGCTCCGGGCAACATCAATTAAACGTTCACAGTTAGACGTCCATGATCGAAGGTTGAATCCCGCTTCAGTCATCAAGTCACGCGCATGTCGGAAGTAGCTGAGGGTATCGTCTTCGCTGTTAAAACTTGATATTACGTTGTCCACGTACAGATCTCTGGCAATCACGGCTGCCGCTGGGTTGTTTGTATTCATCTTGACGTGTTTCAACAGCGTTGCATTTAAAATGAATGGTGAACACGTTGCGCCGAATAACACAGAGCGGAAACGATACGTCACGAGTTCACTGTCGGGGTCCGTAGGGTCTGACAACCACAAGAATCGTGTCACATCTCTGTCATTTTCATGAAGAGCGACGTTTAAGAACGCCTTTTCAATGTCTGCTGACACAGCGTACTTACCCAGTCTGAAGCGCATGAGCAGCGTTGTAAGATTGTTCAGTTCCGGCGGGGTGGACTCCAGACAGTCGTTCAAACTGGGACTTCCGGCTGATGCGCGGCAACTGCAGTCGTACACTATTCTGATGGGAGTCGTTGTAGAGTCCTTCTTCACTCCGTGGTGGGGAATATAATGTACGCGTTTCGATGTGGCAACACCATCTATTTTCTCTATAAAACCTAGGTTTTCTTGCTCTTTGATAATTTCATCGTATTTCAATAGCAGATGTGGTTCTTTGCTCAATCGACGTATAGTGCTTTCTGTCCTCCTCTTCGTGATGTCATAGTTGGTCGGAAGCGGTGGGTGGTTTTGTTTCCACGGAAGCTTTGCTTTGTACCTTCCGTCTGTAAATGATATGCTGTGTTCTTGGTAGTGACGGAGATTCATGGCATCATCTCTGTCTTCAACCTCGTCTGAGGAAATACCCATCGACTCTATACTCCAGAATCTGGTGAGNACCAAATAAAGATCAAAGATCAAACCAAACAGTAACCAGACAGACGCTTATCATAGGAGACTCCATCTTGAAGGGGGTAAACAAGTCTGACTTGAAGACGGACGTGGATGTTCTTACTTGCCCAGGAAAGAAACTTCGCGGAATCCAGTCAAATCTGAGTAGCGAAATCGTTTCAAAATACAAGAACATCATTGTTTATGCTGGGGGAAACGATGCTGCTTCCGGTTCTGCTCAATCTACACTTTACAATGACATTAAATCTCTAATCCTGGACATAAGAAGAAAATCGGAATCGTGCGCAGTATATTTGTGTACTGTTTGTCCACGCATAGACACTGACGTACTTCCGCTTAATGAACTATTAAAGCGGACTGGAGAAGACCTGGAAGTACGCATTATTGATTGTCATCAGGCGTTTGTATTTGGCAATGGGGACACAGCCAGCCATTACTACCATCGAGACGGCATTCATCTCAATGCAAAAGGCACTAGTGCTCTTATTACGGCCATACATCGACATCTACCAATAACAAGGCACGGGACCGGAAACGGAAGTGGGAACAAACATCCCCAAATTGCCTCGTTTCCTTACAGATCGCGATGGCAACAGGGTAAACAATGCACCGTATGTGGACTGCGAAATCACATCGCCGAAAACTGCTACCAAAATCGATGGGGCGCCGGCGGTTACTCGTACTACCATGGGCGCTACAGAAATTACCGAGGACAGAGACAAGTCATGGCTCCAACGATGTGTCCAATATAGGACAATTTTAACAGACAATCGCATGTTATACAACAAACAAGCAGTATCCTTTCTCCAAATAGGTTCCATACACTAAATTATATATGTATAGAATGTAATAATAATGTCTGCATATGTGATGCGAGCAATTCTCTTTTTAAAACATCTTCTTGTTCAAATTATTTGACACCTAGTAAAAACAATTTTGATAAATCTAGTTCAAGTAAAAATTGCAATATTTCAAATATTGACAGGTGTATTACTATTGACAAGTGTGACAATAATACTGCTCCTAATTTAGACTTCAATTTTTCCAACAAAGGGTTAAATGTTGTTTGTCTTAATATACATCACATCATGCCTAAATTAGAAGAAATTAAATATGTACTTTCACATTCAAAAATACATATTTTAGGACTCTGTGAAACATTTTTAAACAAGGAAATACAAGATTCGGATCTACAAATTCCAAATTTTAATTGTATTCGTCGTGACCGAGATAGTCGTAAGGGTGGGGGCATAGTTGTATATATTAAAGACAATATACCTTTCCAACATAAATTAGATTTAAATACGTGCTCATTAGAGTCGGTCTGGATTGAAATTATGTTCCCAAACACTAAATCATTTCTAATTAACTTTATTTATAGGCCACCGGATTCTACAATTGACTGGGTATCAGCCTACGATATCAGCTTTAAAAACGCTATTAACTGTATGAATAAAGAACTTTATATTTTGGGAGATTTAAATATGAACTTTCAGTCTGGAAAAGATACATTCAAAAACTCACGCTGGAATTCGTTTGTAATTTCAAATGGTCTTAAACAGTTAGTAATGGAACCAACAAGAATTACAAAGAAATCGTCTACAATTATTGATCATTTGTATACAAATAGACCCGATCGTATTAGCGATGTTTTTGTTTCATCTTATAGTGTTAGTGATCATTTTCCTGTATGTTTTACAAGACAAATGCATACAAAAATACCTAAGAACAAGCACATATCAAAAGATTATAGGCAATTCAAACATTTTAAGGAACACGCTTTTCAAAAAGATTTATTAATGTCGAATTTAAACATGATTGACACGGTCTCAGATCCCAATACATGTCTCAATTATTTGCTTAATACCATATCATCAACATTAAACATCCATGCACCTATTAAAACAAAAAGAATTAAGTCAGACATTTTACCTGGATGGTTTTCAGACGAAATTAAACATGCAATTAAAATGCGAGACTGGTTGAAAAAACATAACAAAATCGACGAGTACAAAAAACAAAGGAACCATGTAACGTTTCTTATAAGGAAATATAAACAACAATTTTATAATAACTCAGTAAGGAAAATGTTTCGACAAAACATATATGGAAAACAATTAATTCTCTTGCACATCCAAATCCTGCCCTCACTCTGCCATTAAGGATGGTACCAGTATCGCTGAGGTCCGAATAAGAATTGCTATGGAAACCACATCGATGGCCAGACTGAGAAGGTTATGGGCAAGCAGTTCCATCAGCTTCCCCACCAAGTACAGGCTCTACAAGTCTTTATTCTACTTTACGGCTGCTAGACCATGACTCTTCACGCGGACACAGAGCACAGGATACAGGTATTTAACATAAATGTCTCCAAAAACTGCTCCGCATATCCTACACGGAGCACAAGACCAACGAGTACTTCCGGAACATGACTGCAACACTTGTTGTTCTACTGGCGACCGTCAAACGATGAAAGCTGGCTTGGTTTGGACACGTCACCAGGCACGACTCTCTGTGCAAGACTGTTCTCTAGGGTACATTAGAGTGAGGTAAACAATTGTAAGTAATGTTCACATGTACAGTGAAAAATTCATTCATTTATAAACGACATATACACTATCGGGAAATCCCCCCTATTATGTACAAATTTGTTCATACGACACATAAAAACATTTCTTTTTTTTGATTTTGCAACACATACTAGTAAAAATGAACGTGTCGTTATATGCGTTAACGTGGTCTTTATGAATTTCACTGAAGTAAGCACTATCTGCACCATTTTATCATTAAACGATTTATTACAATTAAGTATTTACTTTCCTTGTTCTTATTCATGCATGTGTCGTTTCAGAACTGTAATATGACATTTGGATGTTCGGTTCTTTCTTCGCATATTTCGTTTTTGCATTGCATTCTGCATCCAAAATCAAAGCTGAAGAAAAATTCACTGAACAATGTAGGATTCTCATACATTTTAAGTTGCCAACCCTCAACTTGTTTCCCCCCATTTTTGTTTAACCATTTAATTACAAATTTCACTCATATGCACATACATATTGATCAACGAAAATGTATTTTGTATACATTGATACATGCATTATATATATTATGGTAGTTTATTAGATGTAACAATTGGAATAAAGAAAATATAAGCACTTAAGTCTTGTTCTCTCCCAACGGAAGACCAGAAAAATACCAATCTCTAGTCATAAGTAATTTAAAAAATATATTTTTCAAAACAAACGGCTGAAAGAAAATACAAACGTTGAACCAAAAAATATTCTATGATAAATACTTGATTAAAACAATATAATAATATTTTGAGTTTCATCGAACATTTGTTTGTTCCAGCTTCATTTGCAGGGATATTCACTTTTTCCACAAATGAATATACCACAGCCATGCTGCAGCTGAGACGTTTAGATG
This sequence comes from Dreissena rostriformis, assembly GCA_007657795.1. Classification (NCBI taxonomy): domain Eukaryota; kingdom Metazoa; phylum Mollusca; class Bivalvia; order Myida; family Dreissenidae; genus Dreissena; species Dreissena rostriformis. The sequence continues at coordinate 78,384 of VMBQ01003343.1, forward strand.
TTGCATAAACTTATGAAACTTATTCAGATTCAACTATCATAAACTGATTACAAAAATGAATAACATGTTCGTAAACGAAAGGAATCGTGCTCAAAGTGGTTCATATTGCTAAATTAATATTGCTCTTTTAAACATTACATAGTTTGTAGATAAAAATGTGATAAAAATCATAAAATAGACTATGCATACTATACGTTCCATTAAAAGTTCTACATTAATTTTCATAAAACCATATATAAATATACACAAAAGACACTACATAATCTGCATATTATAATTTAATTCGAAGTTTTGAAGCTTAATGCACGTTCACTAAACATAATAAAATATCAAATTACAACATGAAGCGTGTTTATATGCACCCAGTGTCAAATAAATTATATATGGTAAACATATACATTTATATTCGTAACTCACCGCACTCAACACTCTGCGCATGTGATGGTCAGAACCGCAATACCATATTAACAATTCATTTTCAAATGTGAATATTGATTTAACTGTTCTCATGTGGTATCCTCTAAAAGCTCAGAATCCAGAAGGACACCGTGAAATACCATGAAAGCTGAGGGTGTTCATACGTTTCCCACGTTCTCCATGACGCCAACGATGCGCGGTGTGTCAGAAACCGAGCGAAATGATTTCGGCGCGTATGTCGCGTCATTTTAAAGCAAGTCAATGAAGATCGCCGGGGTCGCCGTGTATATACCGGTATTCACGTGAACAATCTGTCTTAAACAACGATGCTGAAGATCCGTTCCATAATCTTCGTTGTAATTGAGCATCGACGTTAAATACCATATTTTGTTAAATAAACCTCATAAGTGTATACTACATGTTAAGTGGAACAAAATTCGTCAGATTTAAAATTTACGGAATTGTTTCCCTTGTCAATTTTCTTTTATCATGTATTCAAGTAGTCGTCCGTTTGTTTTCATACGAGTACAGGCAAACAAAAATGGGATAAATATAAAACTAGACATGTGTTTAATGCGTGTTGTAGTCACTTAATTTCGTCATCATCAACCTACATACAAGCGGAAACTTCAAATGGAAATAGACAACAAATGGGAGGCGCGTCTACAACAAAAACGTATACTTCATATTATGTTATTGTTTAAATATGACCAAGCGTTGCTTTTTTACGCATACATTTTCCCCCGTTCTATACGTTTTATTTGCCTCGTCAAAAGGTATGTGGGGGTCGAGGGCATCCCCCTCCACACCGGACATCATCAGTATATTTAATATATCATATTGCATGGTGTACAATATTGCATTGTATGCAAGTGCTAATAACTGCATAATACAAAATACTGTCATAATTGCATAAATAGCAATACGTGTATACCATCTGAAGTAATAAATACACGTCTAAATTAGGCAAGCCACAATACACAATGTACAGTATTGCAAAGTAGACAAGTGCTCACAGTTACAGTTTTAGAGTTATAAAATAATTGCATATATAACAATATACTACGCGATACATATAGTAAAATTATCAACATAGGGATAAATTAAGCAAGTCACAAGTTTCTAACGATACAGACTTAACAAAAAATACATTCTGTATTTGTTGTTATGAAGTTAGAATCCAAATTGCATAATACATTAATGTTCTTTAAAATATTATACTGGATTGAAAAATATGATTTTGCTGCGATAACGGTAGTAATTTCGTTTAACATGCTTTAGAGTTAACTCAAACGTTCCTCCTCCCGTTAGCGTGCTACATAGAACGCCGAAGGGTCGCCTGATGTCGTCATGGTTTCAGAAGTGACATCAGTAAATCGAATAACTACATGGACAAACACTGTAGTCGTACAACGACCAAACTACTAATATCCGCATCGAAATCGGTCGAATAATAAACTTTTGGGGGAAAATAGCCAACACTTAGCCGAAATTTATTTCTTAAATGTTGACACTTGCATTTACAGTAGCCCATGAACTTACGAGGGTTCTTTGGAAAGCAAAGCGGGGCGAGAACAACGAAAGACAATTAAGTGTGATTTAAATATGTCATGTGATATTCGCCCAAAACAACCAGTTCGGATAAAACAATCAACAATCATATGGACAAGAAGTCGCGTTTATGTTCTCTAGAACAAACATTCTGCTATATGTCATGAATAGTGAGACATATAGCTTGCAAAATGCACACACCTCTAATAAAATACTATCATGAAAAATGTTCTGGTCTGTATGATGTTTTATACATGTTGTTAAACAAACATTGTATGAAAATTTGAATGACATAGTGATGCAACGAAAACAACCAGGAATGCACTTTGTGCGTGCGAATATATGTGGTTTTAAGTTCAAAATGCAAAATGTTAACATTTCATGACGATTTTTCATTAGTATGTTTTCATGAAAATATTTTTTTGCAGAAGTCATCATCTCAGCGACTAAATAAAACTGTACTTCCGACATTGACACAAAACACATGTCGAACAGACATCACACAAAATATTCCGATGCGAAAGTTAAGATTATGGTTAATACATGCTGATATTTAATAATAATTTACATACAATTATCAAGTGTACGTCTTTAATACATTCACTGCAAAACGTTGTATTATAGTTCGAACAATTCTTATTCGGGCAATGTCAACTGGCGGACTCTTTCACACTTTTTATTAGCTAAAGATATTTATTACCAGTATCTTGTGTCTTAAATAGCAGATTCCGCTTTATTTAGTGATGTTTTTGATTTTTTTTCTCCAAAATTTATGAAATGTTATTAAAAATACAAATGAAACCAGAAAAGGATTTAAATGCATGGTTTTTCGCAAAGTATTTATTTCCTCAATCAACAATTTAAAGTATTGTAGAAACGATGTTTTTCTCTTGATCATCATCCTTATCATGAGCTTGGGGATATCCAACTGACTGAAATATGTTCGTTTCTAAACTGTGCCAAATGCAGTTGCGTAACACGTATGTTAGATACCACAAATCTCAGTAAATTTACATTGTTTTGTCAGAAAATATAAGACACATGTGGTGGCGTTTTATTTTTTAAATATATCGTAGGTAATACTTGACATAGCAAAGAAAACTCGTTTTGCATCAAATAAAGTCTAAGCATGGAGTCAAGTCAATATATATATATATATAAATATATGTATTGCATAAAAAGGCTTATATATATTGACGCCTTTTTATGCAATACAAAAATAACCACAAAATAATCATAACACGTTTTTAAATAAAGATTGGTATGAAAGAGGCATACAGTATGTCAATCAACTGTTTGATGACCGAATACACGATTTTTATTCGTTCGATAATATCTGTTACTTGTGTGAAGTACCTGCAAGAAATTTCCTGATGTATAACACATTAATAACAAATATACCATCACATATATAATCTAAAATATACACAAATAACACTCCAACAATAAGAACAAACTTTCTGCAAAAAATAATACAACAAAACAAAAAACCAATCAAACTAGTATACGTTATACAAATACAAATAACAGCATCGAACCATTCAAATTTCAAATAAAATGGATATTCCAAGTGCATGAACTTAATAGGAAAGACATATTTATTAAGTCCTTCAAAACAACAATCGACACGACAATTAGGATTTACCTTTACAAATACAAACATCGAATTATCACGACCAATACATGTATTGTCAAATAAAAACTATCCAACTCTAAGTTATGTGACACATGCGGTGGAAATATTGAAAACAATAGGAAATCTATTGTTCGAGTGCAAAAACATATCACCTACTTGGAATCAGCTGAAGATCTTTCTTGAACAACAACACCTACACGTTTAGTTTATTAGTTTTTTTAATTAACTCATTATCTTCACTGGATGGTTATCGTTATTATATTAATGAAATTTAATCTTTAACATGAAATACTGGAACCAAATGCCTAATTTATTTGTTTTATACATAGCCTGAAGCTAAAAATTCAAATCGACAAAGAGATGGGCCTTAGTAATGGTATATTCCATATTTTGTTTAACAAAAATGGAATCGCATTAAAGTTGGATAATGCTAGTCCAATTGTACGAGTTTACTATTCACTTTATGTAACTGAACAGTGTCTTTTTGTTATATAGTAACATCATTGTTTATATATAGCAAAATACGCATTTTTGTCATAAGCGTTAGAAACCAGGGTAAAAAGGCCTTTTTTTTTCTTATTTTGTAAGTGTATTCGTTTGTAAATGGAATACATGTTTGTATGCAATATATGTTTAATAATGAAACGAAATCATCATCATGATCACCATCGTCATAATAATAATAATAAGTATCGTCATCATCATTATCATTATCATCATTGTCATAATCATCAAAATCAACATAATCATCATCGTAAGCAACAATTAAATTTAAGAAGCTGCAATCATTACATTTGCATCAGATTATAATTGGAACTACATAAAAAAATAAGAAATAACATGAAGTCATCATACACAGATTGGAATCATTTAGAAATGTAAACTCTTTACCTCGTCACAAGTATTCAATACACATTCCACTACTCGTAATTAGTCAAGTACGCACACAATGTATTTTGCAGATTAATAACAGTGTTCGTGAAATATATAACACACATATCAACATCGAATTAGCGTCATAAGTCGCATGTATAACTTCACTAGTTCATGGCTGGATCTTAATCGCAGTTGAGCGGAAGTCGCATTGGTATCCGAGTAATATCAATATTATGTCTCATGTACAAGTTCACTTGATTTAGGCTTTATCTTTAACACAGTTAATCTGAAGTCGCATTGATATGCGATGTAGGACATCATTATCAAACTTGAAATGTCTACGAACACATGCACAAAACTCATCTTCATCGATATCATCACTATAATCACCTTCATGAACAAAACTGCCACCAACAGTCCAGACAGCATCAGAACATATATCGGTGTCAGGTGTCCGGTCATATATTCGAAATCGTTTCACTTCAACATACTCCAGAGCTTCGAGTTCCTGTTGGATGGGGATGTATTCCTCTGGGGAAATGTTATTTACCGTGTTTTCTGTTATTTTACCACAACCGAATTCCAATCTACACGCAATTGATTGAGTCCATGCAGAAAGTTTGTTAATGAGGTGGCGAAGTTCTGATGGAGACAATCTATTGTAAACGGCAGTCCAATGCTTTAATGAGGGAGGAAGCTGTAGGTCGATATATACAGATGCATGAGTAGTAAGCGTTTCCAGCTGTGCGAGAGATGCTAGTAACCGTGACAAAGACGAAACATGATAAACTTCCCTAAATCTACACATAACCATTATCCCAATAATCTCTGGCAGAAGACTCAGATTATTGACACTCAGACCGAGCAGACTATCCCATAGACCAGGAGAGTCGCTTTCGCTATCGATTGCACATTTATTGTGTAAATCCGTTGCTATTGTTGCTAGTGTACCTGAATATGGCTTCCTGACTTCATCCTCCACACACGATGGTATATGACTGTCCCGCAGCCTTCTCTTTACCTCTTGATCGAGTGAAGTAATGCTACAGTAAAACAGCCTACACATCACCTTATGATCGAGTGTCAGCAGCTTGCTGAACAGACTGCGTAGCCAGGTAGAGGAACAGGTGACATTTTGTAACTCAATGCTGGTAAGAGAGGGCAGTACTGGAGTATATTCTGCACACAGGACTGGATCAGCACCGTTCAGTAGACACCATGTATGAAAAGCCGTATTGTCACAACCGTTTAAATCAAACTTAAGCACTTCAATGTGAGTAAGTTTGTTATGAATGAGAAGTGGTTTCGGTAACACTTTAACTTCATTGCTGATTCCTATCGAATTTAAATTTTCAAACAGTGACAAATCCAGTCCGTCATATGTTGTAAATATTGTAATACGTTCAAGAGTCTTATAATTATTCATAGAGAGTGGTAGTAAATTTATTCCATGGTAGAGATCAATTAATTGTATGTGTTCAAAATGTGACAAATCTAGTGTACATTTACAATACATTAATAGTTGTTCTAACTTCTTCAGACCCACCAGCGCATTTGGTAGAACGGTTATATTATCATTCCGTTGAGCCCATAGACCGAGCGTCAGCCGCTCCAGGTTTTGACACGATGACAAGTCAACCTCGATACAAGATTTAGACGATCTGCTTTCTTCTTCATCGTATCGTGTAGAGACACCGGGGTCCTTTAATGCAGGTAAGGAAACAAGTCCAGGTCTCTGACAATGAGAAGACGACGCGTCTTGTGAACGTAATGTTACATGTATGTCTGAAATGTTAACACTTAAAGATCGAACACGTGACATGTTCAGTACCCAAATTTTAGATAAATCATCAGCATCATCATCATCGAAGAACTCAAAGTGACTCAGATGTAGGTGAATTGGAGTGTTCTTGTTGGCTACAGCCTCCCTATAACCTGAGAGGATGCATCTTTGGAAAGCATAGTGATGCTGGCTAGTAGTGTCAATCTCATTCATCAGTGCAGATAGTTTATTCGCAGCCGAGATGTTAAAGCCACACAGGAATATAAACATTTGATATATATCACGATATGAATTGTCATTTCGTTTGAGATACCCGGCAATTACGTCATCAGTTACGTCTGAATGCCTGTCGATATGAACAGCAGTTAGGAATTCCTGGATTGTTTTATGGACAAACGACACTGTCGGATCAGTACATTTTTTACATTTTCTTTTTGATAATAATCCTGAATCTAGTGCAAACTGCGTTGATTTTTCAGACAGATGAGCTGACAGGTCTATATCGCTGAACACTAGTGATGTTTCTATTCTATTTGAAAACAAGAATGAGAACGCAGCTTTAGCAATTGCGTCTATATGTTCCATGTTTGGTTTAATATATTTCGTTCCAGAAAAGCATTTTACTGTTGATGGGTGGTATTGATCGAAAAACCTGCTTTGTGGGTTAGCTTTTCTACATAGATTTTCAAGCAGGGTAGTGTACAGTTCACAGAGTGACGATCCGATATGACTCTCAGACAAATCATCAACCCAGGTACAGAGGACAAGTGTTTGTAGCATAGGCGAAGATGATATCGACGAAAGCTTGTGACTGTCGAGGAATTTCTCAAACTGTTTCAGGCTTTCTTTGATATCATTTGATTCGTCAAGTAGGCATCGTAATATATTTTCATTGAATTCTTCAGGATCGCTTATTCCCTCTAGATCCAACAGAATGTCAATTTGTGAATTTCTAATACGGTCATCAGCTAGTTTCCATGGTCGCGAAGTTGTAAGTACAATGCATTGGTCCTTAGGAATGCCGTCCATGGAGGGCAGAGCTTCTTTACATGGCCACTCATCCAGACCGTCTTGAATGACGAGATACATCACATTTTTCATAAGTTTTATGACCAGTTTGTACGCACTCTCCCATTCGTCTTCCGTGTAAATTTTGTAGATGAGCTGGGTTTTTATCATCTGCGTTACATATGCCTGTTCTCTCGAATCGCGCAACGAGATGAAAAAGAGAAACCTGAATTTCTGAAGGGTATCAACGTCGACAAACATCTTTTGTTCTTTTGTAGATTTCATAATTGGCGCCTTCACATTACACCAATCGTGAACTAATTTGGCAGCAAAATACGATTTTCCGCTGCCAGGCTCACCTTGAAAATATATACGCCTAGCACCTCCGCAAAAGCAATCACTGTATTTGAATATTTGTTCTTGTTTCACGCGTTTACCATCTTTTTCGATTTTCATCCTGTGTATTTTCGGATTGGCATATATGTCTTGTACTCGTATATCGAGACTGGGGTTCAATGTCGACAGTGGTACGCAGATTACACTGTCACGGTAATGGTCTATTAATCGGCTGAGAAGATCTGAAATGGAAATACAGCTTAATCAAAACAGATAACGTCATTGGACGTTTCCTTTAACAAGAGGACCGTGAGACCGAACAAACTAAACTGTTTGGAGCCGCTTTGTTGATTTTTGTATAATAAATTATGGCTTCTGACCTTAATTTTTCACCTAGAACCTTTTTAATTTCTTCTTAGATGTCATTAGAACATAATTAATTTTATGATATTATGATACAGTTTTACGCCGATTGGGCAAAAAGGATTACTTTTAGTGTTTTTACATCGTGTCAGTGAAGAAATATAAAGAAAACTGCCACAACCCATAGCAGTCATGTGTTTCAATAGATAAAAACATTTTGCTAAATTAGTCAACATATCGTCAGAACAAATGTTCTGATAAATTTCCGTCATAATTGGACCAATCACGTGACTTCAAGACTGTTAACATGGGTTTACTACAGCTATATAATGCAAACTGCCGGGCCCTTGTGGCAATGTTTTGTAACAAAACGAACCATTTTCGAGCTATGGCGAGGTACCATTAGAACAAATGTTTCCGACCAAGTTTCATGAAGATAAGACATGTGACTTCTAGAGTGTTAAGAAGCTTTTTTTCTTCTAATTTATACTTGTGATCTAAAGTTTGACCTCACGTGATCGAGGCTCGAACTCGGCCGAGATATAATTGGGACAAATGTTTAGACCAAGTTTCATGAATATTTGAAATATTAATGTGGCCTCTTAATAAGGCAAACGTGGACGACGGACAACGCACGACAGACCACGAACAAAATGCGATTACAAATTCTCACCAAGAGCATGTTGTGCTCAGTTGAATCAAAAACGTGAATTAATTTTTTTCTGAACCAGTCTATTGTACGTGGTGGAAGGATTCAATCCAATGTCAACAGCTTACTCATATATATTGGTCAAGAAAATCACGTAAATAAACACAACATTAATGAGCATTTTACAGACAATAAATTCAATTCACAAAATACTGAATACATTACACGTGAAAGGGTTGGTTAGGAAAGAGATCTTTATAGAACAGAAAAGCTCAAGTAGACCAGTATATGGGAAGGACCTAGTAACATAATCTAAACAAAGATCTTGAAATGAAAATACAGGCAAATTGGCTTGTCATCTGGAATATTGATGATATCAGGCATATCTACAGGTGAAGCCTATGTATCATTTGGTTTGAATGGGAAGAAAGCCGTAGGAAAATGATAGACTATCAGACGGACGGAAACGAAGGAAACAACAAGAGTGCATAAAGACCTTATCGTCCTTCAGCCAAGATCACAACATTGAGGTGGGGTGAACCAGTAAGGGGGGCAAAACTACACCTATATATCTTGGAAGATGCATGCCAGTACCATATGAAAATGGTTGATAACAGTCTGGTACTGGCAGCTTTTAGTATTTTTTTCTCCATTGAAGATGGGGCATCAATCAGCTTAATTTTCATTAATTGTCTGGGAGAAATTGAACCTCAAATTTCATGTAGTATTTTAGTAGGGTCAATATATGAAAAAAATAACTTCAACCACCAAAAAATTGCTACGAAAGGTATTTTAACTGAACCTGGTAGGGTAGAAGCTTCTTTAAAACATCCGGAAAGTTTTTTTTAAGATGGCCGCCAAGATGGCCGCCAATACCTATAACTGATCATAACTATGGAACTATACAATCAAATTTGATGGATTTGGTGTCTTTTCCTAGGTTTCAAGGGGCAAAGAACACATAAACATCATCAGACATTGTTAAAGTGTACAATAGTACACACATATCCAACATGGCGTCGAAAATTGCCGCCAAGATGGCCGCCAAAACCTATAAATGATCATAACTATGTAAATATCTACTCAAATTTGATACTTTTGGTGGCTATATATGGGTTTCAAGGGGCAAAGAACACATTTAGATCATCATACATTGTATAGGTTTTTTATCTTACACCCAAATCCAAAATGGCGTCCAAAATGGCCGCCAAGATATCCACCAAAACCTATAAATGATCATAACTGTGTAACTATCCACTCATATTTGATGGATTTGGTGTCTTTACCTTCGTTTCAAGGGGCAAAGAACACATAAAGATCATCAGATATTGTTTAAGTGTACAATAATACACACAAATCCAACATGGCGTCGAAAATTGCCGCCAAGATGGCCGCCAAAACCTATAAATGATCATAACTATGTAAATATCTACTCAAATTTGATTATTTTGGTGGCTATATATGTGTTTCAATGGGCAAGGAACACATTTAGATCGTCATACATTGTATTTGTTTATTATATTACACCCAAATCCAAAATGGCGTCCAAAATGGCCGCCAAGATATCCACCAAAACCTATAAATGATCATAACTATGTAACTATCCACTCAAATTTGATGGATTTGGTGTCTATACCTACGTTTCAATGGGCAAAGCACACATAAAGATCATCAGACATTGTTTAAGTTAACAATAGTACACACAAATCCAACAGTGCGTCTTAAATGGCCGCCAAGGTGGCCGCCAAAACCTATTAATGATCATAACTATGTAAATATCCACTCAAATGTAATTATTTTGGTGGATAAACATAGGTTTCAAGCGGCAAAGAACAGATTAAGATTATCAGACATTGTTTAAGTTTATTATTTTACACACAAATCCAACATGGAGTTAATGATCATAACTATGTAACTATCCACTCACATTAGATGATTTTGTTGTCTATACCGAGGTTTCTAGGGGTAAAGAACACACTACGATTTTCAGACATAGTTTAAGTTTATTATGTTACACAGATATCTCACATGGCGTCCAATGAAACAATACGAAGGACCGCAAGTTCATTACTTTTGAAGTGATGCTTGTTTTGTGAAACGCCATTGTTTGGACCTGCCGCAATTTCTGGATTTTGACAAGAGGATCGATATTTTTCAGCTTCAGGCAACACTGNATTTTCTGATTAAGTGAGAAAATATCGGGTGCCACAATGAGTGAGTTTGGTTAATTCTGCCCTTTTGTATGTATTTGTACTAACATTAAGAAGTAACGTGTGTTCTGCATAATTATCTTATAGATGTATACATATGACATTTTAAAACAAAATACGTCCGCCTTAAAGATGTTATAGGACAAGACTTATTTCCACACGAATATGTTTTTCGTTTATATGAGGAACCTACAATGACCAAAACCTAATAAATTTCTAATTAAGCCTGTAAATATCCGATATTGTCCATAATAATTCCATAGGAAATCCTAGAAAAATTAACACATTATATACCAAAATAACCAGTACTACGACATGATGTTTTACGATTTGTTACATGACTTTGAAGGATCCAAATATTAAAATGAATGGATATGTTTAAGTCAAACAATGGCAACTCATTCCTGGCATTTATATCCTAATATAACGCGTACCGTATTACACTAACGCAGTAGGGCATGCATAGTGCTAATATAATGATAGTTTGCTAACCGTTGCATTGTCGAGCGTAATCCTCGTCCTCTTTTTGTGTCTTGAATTCGATTTCTCTTTTCGCAGCGTTCACCTGTAAAGTAAGATCCGCTTTGACATTGTCGCTAAAGGATTGTAATTCACGTTGATGATTTTCGGCTTGAATCGATAAATGCCGCGCAATATCCAATGTCGCTGAATCAATCATTTCAGTTACTGTAATAACTTCCGTTTCGATTTTCTGTTTCCATATGATTGCCTGATATGATACTTCCTTTACACAATCCTCCATGGCAGAAGTAACAGCGTCACGTCCTTCCATTGTGGCCGACTCTATGATATGCGTTCCTCTGACAATTGTAGCATTTACCTCCGTCACACCAGCTTTTGTGGCAGAATTAACCGCGCCATGTCCTTCCATTGTGACCGATTCTATGAAATGCGTTCCTCTCACAACTGAAGCATTGACCTCCGTCACACCAGCCTCTGTGACAGAATTAACCGCGTCATGTCCTTCCATTGTGACCGACTCTATCATTTGCATTCCTCTGACAACTGTAGCATTTACCTCCGTCACACCAGCCTTTGTGACAACATTAACAGCGTCACGTCCTTCCATTGTGGCCGACTCTATAATATGCGTTCCTCTGCCAACTGTAGCATTTACCTCCGTCACACCAGCCTCTGTGGCAGAATTAACCGCGTCATGTCCTGCCATTGTGGTCGACTCTATGATATGCGTACCTCTGACAGCTGTAGCATTAACCTCCGTCACACCAGTCTCTGTGGCAGAATTGACCGCGTCATGTCCTTCCATTGTGACCGACTCTATAATATGCTGTCCTCTGACAACTGTAGCATTAACCTCGGTGACACCAGCCTCTGCGGCAGCAGTAACCGCGTCATGTCCTTCCATTATGACCGACTCTATGATATACGTTCCTCTGACAAGTGTTTCATTGACCTCCGTCACACCAGCCTCTGTGGCAGAATTAACCGCGTCATGTCCTTCAACTGTGGCCGACTCTATGGCCCGCGTTCCTTTGATAACTGTAGCATTGACTTCCGTCACACCAGTCTTTGTGGCAGAATTAATCGCGTCATGTCCTTCCATTGTGACCGATTCTATTATATGCTGTCCTCTGACAACTGTAGCATTGACCTCCGTCAAACCAGTCTCTGTGACACAATTAACCGCGTCATGTCCTTCCATTGTGACCGATTCTATGATATGCTGTCCTCGGACAACTGTAGCATCGACTTCCGTCACACCAGACTCTATGGCAGAATTAACCGCGTCATGTCCTTCCATTGTGACCGATTCTATGATATGCCTTCCTCTGAAAACTGTAGCATTGACTTCCGTCACACCAGCCTCTATGGCAGAAATAGCCGCGTCGTGTCCTTCCATTTTGACCGATTGCATGATATGCTGTCCTCGGACAACTGTAGCATTGACTTCCGTCACACCAGCCTCTATGGCAGAATTAACCGCGTCATGTCCTTCCATCGCGACCGATTCTATGATTTGCGTTCCTCTGACAACTGTAGCATTTACCTCCGTCACACCAGCATCTGTGGCAGAATTAACCGCGTCATGTCCTTCCATTGTGACCGATTCTATGACATGCTGTCCTCGGACAACTGTAGCATTGACTTCCGTCACACCAGCCTCTATGACAGAATTAACCGCGTCGTGTCCTTCCATTGTGACCGATTCTATGATATGCTGTCCTCGGACAACTGTAGCATTGACTTCCGTCACACCAGCCTCTTTGGCAGAATTAACCGCGTCATGTCCTTCCATTGTGACCGACTCTATGCTATGCGTTCCTCTGACAACTGTAGCATTAACCTCCGTCACACCAGCAACTGTGGAAGAATTAACCGCGTCATGTCCTTCCATTGTGGCCGAATCTATGATATGCGTTCCTCTGACAACTGTAGCATTTACCTCCGTCACACCAGCCTCTGTGGCAGAATTAACCGCGTCTTGTCCTTCCATTGTGCCCGACTCTATGCTCTGCAGTCCTCGGACAACTGTAGCATTGACTTCGGTCCCACCAGCCTCTGAGGCAGAATTAACCGCGTAATGTCCTGCCATTGTGACCGATTCTATAATATGCGTTCCTTTGACAACTGTAGCATTTACCTCCGTCACACCAGCCTCTACGACAGAACTAACCGCGTCATGTCCTTCCATTGTGTCCGACTGTATGGCCTGCGTTCCTTTGATCACTGTAGCATTGACTTCCGTCACACCAGCCTCTGAAGCAGAATTAACCGCGCCATGTCCTTCCATTTTGACCGATTCTATGATATGCGTTCCTCTGACAACTGTAGCTTTGACCTCCGTTACACCAGCCTCTGTGGCAGAATTAACCACGTCGTGTCCTTCCATTTTGACCGACTCAATGACCTGTTGTACTTTGATAACTGTAGCATTGACCTTCGTCACACCAGCCTCTGTGGCAGAATTAATCGCGTCACGTTCTTCCATTGTGGCCGACTCTATGCTCTGCTGTCCACCAGCCTCTGTGGCAGACGAAACAGCGTCCCGTCCTTCGATTTTGATCAATTTCGAAGTTTGTGAAATATTGAGCGATGTCCATTTTCTTTTTCGATCAATGACAAGATATCATATTCGGTCAAAGTTTCATTTACTCCGAACATATACTCGTTTCTTTGCACCTTATTTAGTACCTGAAATAAAGATAAATACATACTAAAAACATATCAATACATATACCTTGGATTCAAACAAACATATAAAAACTTTAGAAAAAAAAACCATAGGTCCGCACAATGCAATCAAGTTGTCCGCCAGTGGGCCATATTTAATATGCAAAAACAAAACAGAAAACGTAACTCTTTCATCCACTTCTTTGATAACATACCACCAACTATAAACAAACATACATACTACTAATACTACTACTGCTGCTACTACTACTTCTACTCTAACTACTACTACTACTACTACTACTACTACTACTACTACTACTACTACTACTACTACTACTACTACTACTACTACTTCTACTACTACTACTACTACTACTACTACTACTACTACTACTGCTACTACTACTACTACTACTACTACTACTACTACTACTACTACTACTACTACTACTACTACTTCTACTACTACTACTTCTACTACTACTACTACTACTACTACTACTACTACTACTACTACTACTACTACTACTACTACTACTACTACTACTACTACTACTACTACTACTACTACTACTACTACTACTACTACTAC